>MCJB01033880.1:29416-64229 GCA_002018475.1 Nicotiana obtusifolia | reverse complement strand
AGGGTGGGGATAATTGATACTAAATAGAAACTATCAATTCTTTTTCTAAATTGGAATTCTTAAAAGAAGTCTATGGGATCATATTGATGTTTTTCCTTATTGTGATTCTAAATATCTACAGAAATACAATAACGTATTGAACCTTAGTATGCTGGTCCTTTAGGAATTCTTCAAGCTCTAGCCAGTAGCGGATCCAGGATTTTAAGGTCGTGGGTGCTCACTCTCTGGCCATATAAAAAAATTGGTTCATGCAAGAATCGATCCCTAACCACTTTATATTTGTGCACTCTATTTTCACCTCTTAACCAAAGCATCCAAAAAAACTTTTTGTTTAATGGGTGCTTGCTAGTTCTTTATACCAGTATTCCCTGTATTTTCTATATAATTATACAGAATTTACGTCGGGGTTAATGGGTGCTTCAGCACCCGGTACGATCAACGTAGATCCGCCCCTGGCTCTAGCAGATGGGACAAAACTACTTTTGAAAGAGAAACTTATTTCATCTACAGGAGATACTCGTTTATTCAATATCGAACCATCCATAGCAGTAATAATTTTAGTTTTGGAACATTTATTTACGTATTGAAAAAGAGTTTTAGAAAAATATTATGAACTAATAAAGTATGACCCAAATTAGCAACACAGGATTTCAATTCAAACAGCAAGGCAAGGCAACTAAAGACAGAGCTGGTAATAGCAGTATGGGAATCAATGATTTATTGATATTTGGAAAGCAAGAAATTGGAAGCAGTTTAGAAATATAACTGTAAATAAAAATTTTTGTCATAGAACAAATACAGCAGAAGATCAAGTTTAGAGCAGAAGATTAAGTGTAGATCAGAGATGAAGGAGTTAAAGTTCTAGGTGCTCTTTGGTATGGTAATATTTCATTAAATATAATTAAAAATAACCGACCGATCAAATATGCAACTTACAAAAAATAGTAACTTGGAAAAAAAAATGACTTGGACAAACAAAGAAACGAAGTGGCTTAAATAAAAAATTTTGTCGGATCTAAATATACTGGTCCTTTGGAAATTCTTCAAGTTCTAGCAAATGGGACAAAACTACTTTTGAAAGAGAACCTTATTTCATCTACAGGAGATCAAGTTCAGAGCAGGATATTAAGTGTTGATTAGAGATCAAGGAGTTAAAGTTCTAGGTGCTCTTTGGGATGATAATATTTCATTAAATATAATTAAAAATAACCGACCTGCCAAATGTGCAACTTACAAAACAAAAAGTAACTATGAAAAAAAAAAATAACTTGAACGAAAAGAAACGAAGTGACTTAAACAAATCTTTTTGGTCGATATCCTCAGGCCCAAAATTATCAAATAAGGACAAATTAAAAAGCAGACATCCCAAGTTAAAACTTGGAAATAATCTCTGAATATGATACACAAAAATACAAAATAATGGGTTCAACATATTTTGAATAATAAGTGGAAAATGCATGCTCTTGCAAAATGTTCATAGTAATACTTCTTTTAACTTTTTTTTTTAAAGAAAAATAATTAAACAAGCTGTTGAATTTTCTTCTGCTGCATGCTGCAGTGGAGAGTTGAGCACGGCCGGAGAGTTTCGCCGGAAAGTGGAATCACCGGCAAGTTATCGCAGTTGCAGATTTCGATCATCATACCATCTGGATCATGGAAAAATAGTTGATCAACGTAAATTCCACCTTCTTCAACTCTGCTCTTTATATACTCTATTTCCATCTCTTTTAGCCTTTTCTCTACTGTTACCATGCTCTCACACTGCAAAAGATAATTAATAAACAATTTTAGTTCAAATTTCCACCCATTAATTTGATGATGTTATATGCATTTTCACATACTTAATCATAAATTAAATATTATTTTGTATTGGATTATATTTGATCCTATAGGGAAAAATTTTGAGAAAATATCAACGATTGCTTTGTAATGCAGTCCTTGAGCCGAATGTTCATTGAAAACACTTTAACTACTTTCGTTAATAAGGGTAAGTTTTGCATACACACTACTCTTCCCTCCCCACGTTGTTGTTGTTATCAACGGCTGCTGGCATATTAGTAGAAAAAAATAGAGTACGTTATAAATAATGATATTAGTTTGAACCTATAGGGAAATTTTGAGAAAACATCAACGACTGCTATGTAATGTTGGTTTGTAATGTTGTCCTTGAGCCGAATGTCTACTGAAAATACTTTAACTACCTTCATTAATAAGATAAGGTATGCATATGCAGTATCCTCCCCACGTTGTTGTTATTGTTATCAACGGCTGCTGGCTTATTAGTAGAAAAAAATAGAGTACGTTATAAATAATGACATTCAAGAGTTTTGCTGCTGGCTTATTAGTAGAAAAAATAGAGTATGTTATAAATAATGACATTCAAGAGACAAAAACTTGCTAATTTGATTAATTTGAAGAGTCATTTTATATTCACCTATATGTTTTGATTAAATAATTTTTACATAAAGATTTAATAACAAATTAGGAAACAAGACATTCATGTCCAAATAAACTAACTGAGGTAGAGCCCCTATTTGCAATTGGCTGGTTAAATTAGTATTGATCATTAAGTACTTGACATATAAACACTTTTAATATATGTTGTATAAACACTTTTTAATGTTTAATGAACGCGTAAATAAATTAAAAAATGCTTTTAAACTAATTTGTCCGACTTATAAGTTTACCAAATACCTTCTAATAACTTTCTTGTTTATATAGGACCATATATAACCAAAATTTAAAAGAATTTCGAGTAAAAATGTAGGGATTGTATCCCCCAACACCAAAAAAATATATATATATATATATATTAAACCTTCCTTGATCTCCAGGTAAAAAGATAGCTTTGATATATTTTGCATGCATAGATATGAAGGGGGTGGCTATTAATCTTATCTTTTTTAACCTATGGTTGGAGATGCAACTTTATTATTTTTTAATTAAATGGATTAATGAAAGTCATAAATCTTATATTTCATTTCTGAAATTGAAAATAAATGGAGAAGAGAGACAGAAATGTTGAGTTATCACACATCGGTGGGATTTGAGGTCTTTGGTCTCCTTATATGGTCTTGGGCAATCCTCATCTTATTAGCTAGCTTTTGGGATTGAGTTAGGCCTGAGGTCCATTTATCATGGTATTAGAGTCAGGCCCATCCCAATTATTGTTTCCGGTGTTGGGCCCCCATTTATGTTGTCCACGCTCCAGAGTGCAAGACTGGACGTGAGGGAGTGTGTTGAGTTGTCCAACATTTGTGGGATTTGAGGTCTTTGGTCTCCTTATATGGTCTTGGACAATACTCATCTCCTAAACTAACTTTTGCGGTTAGAATTAGGCCCAAGATTCATTTATCAAGAAAGTTGTGTATACCTGGAAAGAAATGTGATTATCCTTTGGATTAATGTTGCTAATCTTGGGCATGTTCTCTGGATCCTCAGATAGCAAAAGATGTATCCCAATCCCATAATTAAACAACCTGCAAATTCAAGTCACTTGTAGTTAATATCATCATTATATGTGGTTAATTAATACCTTAATTAAGATTTTAACCAAATTAAAAATAAAGATTTACATATATAAAGTTTAATATAGTACTTACCAAGCTCCATCAAATTTAAAAGAACCAGGCCTTCTAATTGGAAAGAATCCAAGAATGTTTTGGTAAAAATCAAGAGATTTTTCAACAGATCTGCATACTACTGATATGTGATTCAATGACTTTAAATGCAAAGGATTCTCCATATTATATTTCTATAAAATAAGGCAAGCACAAATGAAGAACAAGCTCAAAAAAAAAAAAAAAAAATTAAAGCAAGAAAGAAATTAAAGAACCTAAGATTTAGAGAGTAAAGTAGGAATTGAGTAAAAGGATTATAGGGGCTATATATAGAAAAAAATTCTTGAAATGATATTAAAAACAAAAATTGGTGACAACTATTGAAGGATAAAACAAGTAGATACCACGTGGTGACACGTTGGTTTTAATAGTCAAAAAAACCATGCAAAAGCTTTTTTAGACAATTAATTACTTGCCTAATTGAATGATGAACTAGACAAAGTGCACTTGACAAGTACTTGGTGACGGGGTTGGCATAGTTTGGGCAAACCCGAAATCCAAATTAAAATCTGAATGTTTTAGATTTTTGGTTTGGATTACCGGACTATGGATTAGATTTTGGATTTAATTTTTAAAATTTTTGGATTTTGGATTCGATATTGGATTTGGTACTTTGAATTTTTGGATATCCGAAAATCCGAAATTTTTATATTTTACATTTGGTCCATTATTCCTATGCCAATAGTGTTACGTTCAATACCATACCCATTAGATATTATCTCACATATTTAATATTAATTATTAAGTTACTGTCAGAATACTTTCTATTTGGACATGATTTTACTATTGTTACTTCTTATCGGCCATATTACTGTCTCTATTGCAGTTCCGTGATAATAAGTTCATTATTTGAATATTTTATTTGAATGATTCTGGTGGGAATGAGAAACTTTTTAAACAATTTAACATGAAAACATCATTTTGATATTTATTTTTGTAAAACTAAGAAACATTTAAATTTATAAGCTCAAAACCGAAAATCCAAAATATTCAAACTGATTAATCTGAAACCGAACTTAAAAGATCCGATCCAATCCAAGCGTATTTGAATTGTCATTTTTTCAATCCGAATATCGAAAATCTAAACCGAAATTATCCAATCCAAACTGTCTCAACGCCTACCCCTACTAGGTAAGGTGGCATCTATGATTTTGTACCGATCTTATCTATATATGTCATGTATCATAGGAACATTTTGTTATACGGGTAAATAATAGTGTTCCTAATATTATAGATGTTGTAGATAATAATCTACAAATTGTTACATCAATATTGAGAAGAGGCGGAGCAAGCCTATTAGATGCGGGGTTCAGTCGAACTAATTACTTTTGTTTAAATATTATATTTATATTAAAAAATTCATCAAGTATAATTGTATAAATATTTAATTATTGTAAACCCACTACCTAAGACAAGCTATGGGTTTCATAGCAAATTCGAAATCTATGAACTTCAAATCTTAGCTCCACCTATATATATGAGTAATAATAGGAAAATTATGATACACAATGGCGAAGCCACATATATTTAAGGGGTGTCAATCGATATTCCTTTTTATGAAAAAATTATATTATATAGCTAGTTAAATTTTTTTTAATGTATACATATACTACATATTAATACACTTGGCTTTTTCGTATGTGTACTTCTTTATATTTTGACACCTCTTAATGAAATTTCTGGATCCGCCACTGATAATACATAAAGTGTCTACTTTTGAGAGTATTTTTATCTTGTAATATTTTATAATGTTTATATTCTTATATTCTGTTAAAAACAAATAATACATAGATTATTTACGATATACACGTATTAGTTTGACGAAGTACTAATCTTGAAATCGATGAAAATTAAATTTGATGTAATTCTGAATTATCATTTGCGTAGTAGTTCTAGAATCATCTATATTTTATTCTTCTTGTCCTATCAATCATGTGTCATTATTATTTTTCAATAAGGCTTAATTAAATTGATATTCCTCCCTCTTTATCCCCCCCTCTTGTGTTCCTAACATAAAGACATATTCACTTTCTTTTTTTTTAAGTATAGAAATTTTTTACCTTAATGAAATATTTTGGGATTGAGTCTTGAAATTGAAAACTTCTGTTATGGAATATTTTTCATTTTAGTGAATCTTATGTGTTGTCATTTTGAATTAATCGGTGTTCGCAATGAGCTATGCCCAACGGGGAGGGTGTCGAGAGCGAGGATCCATTTTCTGCATCTCGAATGGTTTAGTAACCCGCTCGTGTAGCTCTTGTTCTTATGTTATGAAGCTATGATTCCTCTTGTTCTTCTCCTGAGCTTGTAAAATTCTAATACAAATATCAAATATCAGGTGAAAAATAAACAAAACTTTATTAAAACAAAAGTATATTCTTACATATATATATAGTTGGTTTTGTATATTATTGAATTTGATATATCTTTAGGTAAGAAGTCATATCATGTGGACGTCTTCTTTATGAAAAGTTTAGTTTTTAAATGAGTTCTCTAAATTACATACACAAGTTATATTTGACTGATGTCTTTACAAGTCATCTCAGTTATAATCATCAACTTCATACGGAACTTATTAAAATATCTTATTATAGACATGTACATTTAGCAATTGTTATTTTTTTATAGTTTTTTCTGTACGCATTTTAGGACCCGATTAATCCGGAGTCACACCGAAAATTAGTCTTAAAGTATGCCCTATCTTTCTGTCCTACTGAGAGGATGATCCCTGGTCATCACCTGTGGTGTTAGATCAGAAAGGTGACCACATCTAGTTCCGAGATTGGCCTAACCTAATTTGATGACACGCTTATAGAGTTTTCCAACCTGAAATGCTGCGTAAAGCGTCTTTCTGGCTCGGTGATCAGTCAATAAAGTCTTCTTACTAAGAAACTGAAAGAAGCCTCAAAAACATCAAGAATGATTCTATACGTTGGACTCGAACATAATACTTCTAGCTCTAATTCAGAATGAAAGAATAATTACAATTTTACTATAATTTTTAATGATTACTTTTAATTTTTCCTAATATGCAAAATCTAAAGTTAACCAATATTGATTGATTAGCAGACAACAGCATGTTGTGATTTTAATTGAGTTCATTAGTCTATTTCTGTAGAGGTGTCTCCACGCAAGATTTCCCAAAACCTCATAATTTTAATCCTAATTTGTCTTCCCTAATCAAAACAATAATCATTAACTATAATATGCTTTTATTATATGTATATATTTTATTTTTTTCAAATTTTCATATGTATGCATATTCGAATAAAAATTGATGAGTTATGTTTGATACTAGTTGAGACCGGGGTGATTTTTTTCTTTGCCACCACTGTTCGGCAGTTAGCTCACAGCCAACTTCAGCCTACACACACCTGTTTTGACACTTAGGTGTTATATCAGAATTAAGCACAAGAAAACGCACACAATGTATACAGGCAAATGCCCAACTTTTATTTATCTCTCAGATATACAAAAGAATCACGAGTTTGGAGGCTTCATAACTTGCTGCCTATGCCAGAAACGCCCCTCCCCTGTAAATATATTGTATCTGCCCTAGCAGACCTTGTATATAACAAATTTTGTTCTAAGTTCGCCTCTAGCTAGTGTCTATTGATATCCCTTTTGTCAAAAAATTATATTGTGTAACTAGATTAAAAAAAATTTACGAATATATACTATATGTTGAATCCTTTAATTTATTCGAATATTTAATTATTTTAACTCCCTTTAGTGAAAATCCCGACTCCGCACTGTCTCGAGCATTACATGCATGCGATCATGAATAGGAAAATATAGTACAATTATTACAAGGAAATGTGTTGAAGATTAATTATAAGCACATCTTAATCACTATTCTTCCTTGTAGTATCAAACTACATGTCATGATCTCTAGCTGGTAGTTGTTATAATTAAATTAAATTAAACCTAATATCCTGCCAGCTAATTACATCGTTACCTAATTAATGATTAATATAAAGTCGTCTCATTTCATGTGTTTCTTATAATTTTATTGTAAATCAAGTTATGTTTTGTTATTGGTTAATTGTATGCTTAATCAGCTTGAACAATTTGGACCATTCGTTTATTTTAAAAACTAATTTGTTATTTCACTCAGATTTGGTTTAGTGAGAATTGCTTTTAGAACAGTTGTATTTGAAGAAAAAAATATGTTTAAAATCTTAAAACATTTTAGTCGCTGATTAATAATATTATTACGTCGAAAATCAGATCCCTATGACCCAAAATATTGCAACATCGCCATGTGAATCTCTACCAAATTCATATTCAATCATTGCATTTCGACATTTCAGTAAAAATATAAAATTTAGATATATAGAAAACTTGAACTTATTACTGTTAGCAATAATAATCTGTATCCGTTTTAAATAACTTTTAAACAATCTGTCAAATACTTAGTAAAATGATATAGAAACAGTAAACTGCAAAAACACTGTAGAATTATTTTTCAAAATATAATCGAGCACACTTAGTTCAAAGTGTGTCTTTAAGGAAATTATTCCCCTCACGGTACTCGAGGTTGATGGAATATTCCCTCTCAGGATAGAACGATTATCTTACCAGAATAGTAGTATTCCAAACTCTGGTAGCGGCGAACCACTCAACAGCAGTATATCACACAGCATAAAGAAGAGAGTTTTGAGAAAGTTTGATTACAGATCAATCCGTATTGAATTCTCGAAAAAATCTAGAATTTATAGCCGTTGGAGGTACTGATTCTGATATTTGCAATCATTTAGATCAGTCACCAGGTTGGAGGTACTGATTCTGAATGTTTGCAACCATTCAGGTCAGTCACCAGGTTTGGAGGAAAATTCGAAAAAATCCGGGAAGAGAGAAAATGGACCGGGTCGGTCACAAGTCGCGGGTCGCGCGTGGGTCAGGGTCGATTCACGTTGGATGAATTCCTATTTATTAAAAATAAATAAATAAATAATTGAATAATTAATTAAATATTTGTCCAAAAAGATAATCAATCAGTCGACCCGCGTTATATGGATCTTATTTATTAAATAAATAATTAAACAAATAATTAAATAATTAATTAAATAATTAAGAAAAAGTTTGTCCAAAAAGATAATCAATCACTCTTTGACAAAAAAAGTCGAAACCGAAGCCAAGTGACGACGACGACGACGTGAGGGGTCCTTGCCTCTTCAACCCTTTTAGCAACTAGAGAAGGTGTAACGTAATATATACACCACTCTTTTTCTTTCTTTTTCATATGTGGGATAAATGCTTTAACTAAAGCAAATAAGACATTTTATATTCCCTTCGCTTTTCATTCCATCATTTCCTATTCACCTATATCGATACCCAATATGTACTATTTTCAGAATAATTATTTCTTTACTTGATTAATTTGATATATTTCTCGATAACAACGTTAGCCTATACAAGTTTGTTGGCAATTAATTAAAACTTAGATTTTTATATATATTTAATTTTGTACGTAGTTGATCGAGGCTTCTTCTCCAAATATACCCGTCTAATTTAGCTGATTAAAAATAGCTGATAAAATCGTTAAAAGTCCATTATATTTCAATCTTTGATCAGGGTTTATAATTCAATACTGGTGAGTTTGAATAATAAATTGATTTTTTTTTATAAAGTTCAATAATCACGCGTGAAATTCACCCTTTATACTTATCGTTCATCTTTTATTTTATTTTCTAAGAATTAAACTATGATTTGCTTAAAATTCATGATTTTTAAAAGTAAACCATCTGTGGGCGGTTTTGCTGGTAGAATTTAAAACCCATCCAGTATTTTAGTATCCCTAAATATTAGTATGTAATTCCAACCACTACGTACGATATACATATCATCAAGAATTTTGACTTCTACTAGGTTATTTTGTGAATTCTAACAGAGACAGATTATATATTTAATTTTATTTATATATTTGGAATTTAGAAAATGATTGGGAATTTAATTAAACTTGACGAGTTTGATTTTTGAGATTCTTAGCATGAAACTCATTCTATGTTTAAGATTATGGTCGGTAAGAATATGATATTGGTTGAAATTTATTGAGTTTTCATTATATGTCTATGCACCGCATCAGGGGCGAAGGTACATAGCTCTAAGGAGTCGTTTGGTAGGCTGTGCTGAGTAAAATAATTCCTGTATAAAAATTTAATCCGTCTAATATAATGTTTGGTTGCTCAATTCAATTTATGCATACCTAATACATGGATTACTTATACCTCATAGGAGGGCTTACTAATCTCTGCATTAACTATACCTGGATAAGACCCTAAAATTACTAAACCGTCCCTCAAACATTTCCTAAATTTCTTTATATATAGAAAGAAAAATATTCAAGGGTATAATTGTAAAGAAGATTTTGTTCAGTTTTAAACCAAACACAAGCTAATTTTTAATACAATGAACCAAACACTTGATAAAAAATAATCCCAGCACTACAATCCCTGCATTACTACTACTTGTATTACTAATCCCTGCATTACTTGTGTTCGTACCAAATGACCCCTAAGGGTGATTAATTGACCATCCTTCGTCGAAAAATTACACTGTATATATAAGTAAAATATTAAATTTTAATAGTATATAACATATATTGAATATTCTATATTTAATTTTTTTTTTACTTATTTTAAGTTTGAACACCTTAGATGAAATTCCTGACTTCGCTACTGCAACGCATAAAAAAAATATTGAGTTTGAATGGATCTGTTGCCGAAAAGTTGCATCCGCTGGTGTAATCTGTAACCTACTTAAATTGTCCCTTAGCCAACAAAAAAAGAAAGTAAGATGTTTATTAAGTATTTCAGTTATAATTTGACCCATAAAATTATAGAGCAACTTGCCACGCAATTCTAAATTATAATGGGTAAAATTTAATTACTTTAACGTGATAAAAAAATAATTGTATGATTTTATTTACTGTAACAATATAGTTAGGCTTTTAAGGGGTCGTTTGGTAGGCTGTATTAAGTAAAATAATTCTTGTATAAAAATTTAATCTGTTCAATACAATATTTGGCATACCTAATACATGAATTACTTATACTTCATAAGAGAGCTTAGCTAATACCAAGGAAACCAAGGGATTACTAATCCCTGCACTAACTATACCTGGATAAGACCTTAAAATTACTAAACCACCCCTCAAACCCTTTTCCTAAATTTCTTTATATACAGAAAGAAGAATATTCAAGGGTATAATTGTAAAGAAGGTTTTGTACAGTTTTAAACCAAACACAAGCTTAGATTATACATTGCATATCTAATTTTTAATACAATGAACCAAACACTTAATAAAAAATAATCCCAGCAATACAATCCCTGCATTACTAATACCTGCATTACTAATCCCTGCATTACTTGTATTCGTACCAAACGACCCCTAAGTTCTAAATTCCGCTAAGCCCAGCTTTTACTAGGCCCATAAGCAAACCCAAAGCCCAATTCTTTTCGACGGGTATCTTCCCCATTAGGGCACAATTCAGAAATTCCCCGACCCATCTTCCCGGAAAATCTGCCAGAAAATGAACGGCGATCTCGAAATCTCCGTCGACAAGCTTCCGATCAAACGTCTAGAATTTATCGAAGAAAGCGGCGCAGAACGCTTCCCTTCGTACTCTCTCTCTCTCTCTCTCTCTAAATTCACACACGCATATATAGATGTTGAATTTGATAACTAGTAAGTTTATGAGCTTGATATTATAGATTTAGCTTTTGCTTAATGTTGCAGTGATATAGGATACGATGAGAAAACGGTGAATTTGATAAGGAGAATTGATTTTGCATGGGCGGTGGAGAGAGAGGAGCCTAAGAGTAAGAAGCAGAAGAAGAAAAGCAGTAGTAGTAGTTCTACTTCTACATCTTCGAAGGAGACAAGCAGTAGCAATCAGCAGCCATGGCAATGGCAGAGTTTGGTGGAGAATTTGCGGTTGGCTCATCAAGAGCTTCAAGTCATTATCGATCTCATTCACACTGTAAGTTTAACAATAGCATTTCGTCTCCGCATACATAATTTTGTGACATTATTATATTAGTGATTGAACTTCATTTCCATAATACTGCTTGATAGGATCAGTTGATTTTAGCACCCAAGAGTGTAACTTAGTGGTTAATGAAGTGGGGGCAGAACTTGGAGATCAAGGTTCAAATCGTAACACTGGTTGAAAAAATTACTAGATGATTTCTTTGAGCTTTCGTGGGCGGAGTTATTTGGTACCTGTGTTGGTGGGAAGTAACAATTACCTAGTGGAATAGTCGACTTGCACGTAATCTAGCCTGATCAGTGTGTTAATTAAAAAAACCAATTAGTTGAGATTAAGGGTTAATTGTAGTTATATTTACATTTGGTCCGGTGTTTCTGTGGAGTCTGGTTAAAGACTCATGTGTTAGTATGGGGATAAATGTGAGATTTAGGGAACTCTTAATTTAAAGAGCCTCTAATTTGCTTTGAAAGACAAATAATTTATTTTTCGACGAAATGAGCTTGAATGGATCAAATGAATAGTTAGAATTAGTCAATGCCAACTAGTATGGGATTGAGGTGTTAGTTGATTGATTGTTTGTTAGTACATGTTAAGTGTATTGTGCCTAGCTGGTCGTGTATTGTGCAGTTACCATAAGAGGAAAAACTGTGTGTTATAGCTGGATGATGTGTTTGAAAGTGGAAGATATTCGTCTTTATCTATACTCATTGTTCGTCCAATGACTGTTTGTCTTTTTGCAGTTTTAGGCTGAATAGATGTATAGGGGCAGATGATATAGGGTTTGCATCACGGACAAATGTAATGTAATTTTATTATGAGAATATAACATGCTCGTTTAAATGCAAATTTGAGGTTAATCATGAAAGTGGGTTGAAACAGTTTTTTAGTTATCAATACTAGTAAGGTAGGAATGAAAGTAGCAGAAGATGAAAGTAGCAGAAATAAAGATGTTGAGATGGATGTGTGGCTGTACCAGGAGAGATAAAATTAGGAATGAAGCTATCCGGGACAAAGTGGGAGCAGCCTCCGTGGAGGATAAAATGCGGGATTCAAGGCTGAGATGGTTTGGAAACGTTAAGTGGAGAAGCATTGATGCTCCCGTTAGGAAGTGTGAGAGGTTGGCCATGGCGGGTTTGAGAAGAGGTCGAGGTAGGCTTAAGAAGTACTGAGTAGAGGTGATTAGGCAGGACATGACGCTGCTTCAACTCACTCAGGACATGACTCTTGATAGGAGGGTGTGGAGGTCGAGAATTAAGGTAGAAGGATAGTAAGTAGTTGAAAGTTTCTTATTCGCTCACCAATGTCCCTTCATATTCTTAGATCTCTATTGCGTCATGTGGTTTTGTTTGTCCCAGGTATTGTATTCCCTGTTGTTATTATTTGGTACTACTTATCCTTTATCTCCCTCTTTTTCTTCTCTCTTCCTTTTCTTGCTTTTCCCCTCCTTCTCCTCCTCCTCCTTCTTCTTCTGCTTCTTCTTCTCACCCTTTCCAAGCCGAGGGTCTATTGGAAACAGGCTCTCTACCTTCACTAGGTAGGGGTAAGGTCTGTGTACAAAGTACCCTCCCCAGACACCACCTGTTGGGAATATATTGGGTCTGTTGTTGTTGTTGTAATACTAGTAAGGTAGGAATTTAGTTCAGAACATACAATTACTGAGATATATATTAGATAGAAAACTGTACACTACATGAATATATCATTGTGTTTGTACTTGAAAAAGTGGTTAGAGAAAGGAAATTCAAGACATCCTATTAAGCATTAACATTGGAGTAGTTATTTTATTCAAAAAGAAGCCACCTCTAAGTTGCTTCAATAGGGAATTTCATGTCTGCGTGATAAAGCAAAACCTTCGGGGAAGGTCTAATGTTGGATATACCACATTTCTGGACTCGTTAGCAAGGATGTTTTGGCTTTTTGAATTGAATAGCGCTTGAGCTGTTTCCTTCCTGTTTTGCATGACCACTATTATTTCCAGAACAAGTATTAGGAAACCATAAATTGTGGTCATTAATCTCTAGACCTTCATGTAAATTATTGGAAAAGTTGTGTTCTGAATTTCCAGAAAGAGAGTGAGGCTTCGGCGAAGTGCTGCTAACTTATCTGTTAGAGTTTTGCTTCAGAATGAGTTAGTTCAGTTTGTAGAGCATATGCTTAGCTATATTTGTGAAATGTGATGATGCCTCATTCAATAAGGATTGCCATGTGGATTTAAGCTCCAGAAATCCAATTGAGATGGGCAATGCAGATATATCTAGCTGATGCAGTCACTTGTACTGAAGGGAGATATTGCTAATGTGGGAGCATTTCCCTAGGATATAGCACTGAACAAATCACAGGTTTTAATTCTGTTCTTAAAAAAATTTTAATTGGGTATTATATTAGAAAAAAAAGCAGAACAAGACATGACTAAATTTTGATTTATCCAAGTTTAGTGAATTTGATTCGCTGGTTACTCTGCCCCCTGGATTTTATTAGTAATTATGTGATCCAGTTTCATAGATAATATTTGTAGAAGAAACATGGATAGGATGACATCTCAATTTACACTTTATTGTCAGAATGATAGAGACAACTAAGTATTAGGGAATTCGACTTAAGCTTTTGGCTTAGTTTTAAGGTGGCATGAGATTGTTCAGTCCATTTGCCTCCTTCAGTCCCTTCCTTCCCACCTTTTCTAGGCAGAATAAGCTGAATAGATTAGTTCAAAGGGGAAGCGCGGAGTATTTATTGCATTACTGACTCTAATGTTCTGCATACAGGTGGAGGCAAACGATGCAGTGACAGTGGCTGGCATGACCAGGCCAAAGCAATTGCCTAACGAGCATCTGTCCGACCTTGCTGTCTCCATGGCTACCAAGCTACAATGCTTCCGTGTATTTTTCTTTGTCCCTTCTGCAAGGTGTTTTGGTTGATCTATAGTTCTAGGATTGAGTTGAACAAATAATCCACTGAATTATTTTTTAATCTTTTGGTTGGTAGACAGCATTCGTGGTTTTTTTCTTATTTGAATTATGCACTTCAATATTAAAGCTGTATGCATATCATAATTTTCTTTTTCTTTTGCAGCATTTGGGGAAATATTTTAAGCAGTCTGCCAAAGCATTGGAACAACAAGTTGCTAGAGAAGCAAGATTCTATGGTGCTCTTATCAGGTTTGTTCTTTTTGGCTACTAATGGTATTAGTACATTGGGGAGCAGATCTAGTTAATCATGTGGACTACCGTGTCTTTATGCCTTTCCTCAAAATTTTGTCTTTGTATTTCCTGATGAGCGGATAGATTGCAGCAAAATTGGAAGGTTAAATGGCATCGGATGGTTGCTGCTGCTTCTGGAAATGAAGGGTTTTACATTGATTTATTTGACAATTCATTATATGATCCGGCTGTTGCATTTCGCCCATCTTCTGCATCTGTGGTGCGTGTTGAGCATGATCCAGCTGGGATGCTGGCTGTGAATTTGCCATCAAATTCCTGCCGCACTCTTCAATTTGAGTTTCTCGGTGCAAGCGCACCTAGTGGCATCATAAAAGAAAGCAGAACAAAACCAAAGGGCTCTTTTGAGGTTTCTTCTGGAGAAACTAAGAGAGAAAAAAGTGATGATGAGCACGTGAGAGAAACTCACTCAACCCTCCGTGAAGTTCATCGAGCAATCTTTGATGAGCAGGTATATTTCTAGGTTCCCTTATTTTGCTTTCTCATACTCTAGTAGTTTTCTTTTTCATTTTTTTTGTGACGTAATTCGATGTCTGATTATTTTAATGGCCCTCATTACAGGTGTTTGATTCGGTTAATCGTGAAGCATTTAATCCAGCTTTGGGTGTTGACGTGACAGGAATACAAGAAAACTTGTTACGTTTAAGCATAGGTCAAGGAGCTTCTCTGTCAATTTCACTTGTGCCATCTACTGAAGACGATCAGACTGCTAATGCCGTGGATGATGAACATTCTGAAACTGCTATTTTGCCTCTCGAATCAATTGATGCTTCAAAGCTTGATGAAGGGAAACTTGACTTTAAGAAGTTGGGGTTTCCCAATCGAATTAGTTTTGAAATTTATTTGCAACAAATTTTTCATGAGCATGTGTTTATAAAAGCCAAAAAGAGATTATCATCTTTGGGTAAAACTCAAACGTCTGCTCCGCCCACGATAGATGGCCCTAATCTTTTGGGACATTTCTGCGTCTCTCTAGCTCATAGGATCTTCTCAAACAAAGTCCTTGCAGAGCTTGAAAGTCTGGTATGACCTTACCTCTTTGGGTTTATAAGCTGCCAGGCAATGTAATCATTATGTCTTGCTCTATCTGTAGGTTAGCAGGATACCATATGTCCAGTTGATATCGCATCCCAGTTGGCATTCTCGAAGATCATCATGGACGCTTTCCATGAAAGTACCTGATTCGATTCTCCATGCAGGAAGCCTGTCTCACTCATCTGACTATGTAAAGAATGTGAAATCTCACTTTCGTACGAAAGTCATGGTACGTGATGATTGCATCAGTCTGGAAGGGGAAGGTGCTCCTAATCTTGTTGGCCTCTTCAAAGGAAAGCCTGATAGTACTTGCCCCATGAACAGATATGACTGTGACTTGTCAGATCTTCCAATGATACTGTTGCAGCAGGTCTGTGTCCTCCTCCTCCTCTTACTATTGTGTTTTAATATCTGAAAGTGTAACATACTATGAAAAAGAGTTCATTTTCTGGCCTGATGAACTTCTGTTCTTCCTAGAACTTGCTCCTCTTACTTTTCCTGTGATTCTGCTGAACCACCCAAGTTTTTTGAATCTTTTTCTGTTGTTGTATTTCTTGGGAAGATTTATGAGACACGAGGATCAATGAGAGGGTGATAGCAAAAAAGGTTCTCAATTTGTTTGTCTTCCTGCCTAGGATAATTTGCTATGTAGTGGTTGATGGCCAAACTTATGGTGGATTGCTATGGTCACAAGGGAGAGGAAGAATATTGTTTTTTTTTAAACCATAAAAACACCACAATTATCCCCCCAGCCCCCCTCCCTCCCTGGAGCTTTGGTCAACTGGTAACCAGGTAACCGTAGCTCATGATGTGTGGGTTAGGCGGGTTAGGCGCACATCACGAGTTTGAACTCTATTACAGACAAAAATCTGGTATTTAATTGGAGAAGGATAGAGGGGTGCCCATTATCCATCAAGTTTGGAACCGTGCCCTAGTTGGCGCTCGGAGATCTCTTGGTTATGACAATGAAAACTAAAGAAACCAAAATTGTACCGTTCCTTTTCTATTAAGAAATATATATACGATCTACATTAGGAGGCAATGCCACTTCCATCTTGCAAAAACGCAGTCATCAACATGTCCTTAATTCAAGCTATTAATTTCTGCTACAGGTTGCCAGCCAGGTGATACGGTGGCTTCACGAGGAAGCCCTTATGGTTGGTATCAAAGCAAACCGGGACTTTTTATCCTTGTCATTTGAGCTAGAGCAAGGCGAAACACTTTGTCTGGTGGCACATGTGGACCCTGAAGATCTTCAAGGATGTATTTCATGGTGGTTGGTTATGGACAACGGATTCTCTGAAGCAAGCAAACTTAATATGGACATCAACAATGGTGAATCAGAAACAAGGAAATTCCTAGGTTACTTATCTTTGGAAGTGTTATACTCGACCTTAATGGATATGGTTAGCCTAAGTAGTTCTGCAGGCCATTGAGTTGTCTGAAACTTTTTGCACTTGTAATTGACTAGCAGATTTTCAAATTCCCGCGTCCACGATTCAGAAGTTTTTCTGTCTCCTTTTAGATAGTGTTGTTGCAACTAGAACACTGCTGTTTAGCGAAAAGAACATCCCCATTCAAAGAAATATTGTCTGTACAGGTTGTGTAGCTGACCATGTCATACATCCAATAGCTCATAGCTAAATCATTGTGGATTCAATTTTGCCAAGTAAATTGTTAGTCGGGTAGTTTCCATCAGTTGGAGGAGCTTTAGGTTCTTGAATATGCAATATCTTATTTTCTTGTTCTCTTTTGGGTAAATAAATTGTTTCACTTGCCCACAATTCTTTGAAGTCCACTTCATTCATACATCATTTTGCAACTACAAAATAATTTTTAGTCTGATTTGGTGAGAAGAAATATTTTCAAAGTTTCTATTTCAAGACTAAGTCTTTGGCAGTTTTCAATCATCAAAACATACAGAAAGAAGCTTAATCAAGGAAACGTAACCTTTTGTGGCTGTAAAGAGTGGAGTTTGCATTTTAGGTCTCTTTCATTTGTCTTTATCCAATTTATCATATTCTTATTAGAGATAAACCAAACACTTCATCACAATAAATAAGATAACAATTTCTGACAAGACTTCTAAACCACTAAGAAGAGAAGCTTCATCAACATGAACTCCACTCAAATCTATCTTAAAACCAATATTTAGTATAGCCATTTGCAGTTGTTACTATTATTATATTTTCTTTCTTTCTTTTTTTCTTTTCAAGCTGTTATTATATTATTAAAGGGGAGTATTGGAGCAATGGTAAAGTTGTCTTCGTGTGACCTATAGGTCATAGATTCGAGCTGTGAAAGCAGCATTAAGGGTACACTATCTACATTATACTCCTTGGGATGTGACACTTCCCCGAATCCTGCGTGAACAAGGAATACTTTGTGTATCGAATTGTTGTTTCTTTTTGTTATTATATTATATTATCCAAAGAGGTAATGACATATATGGAGAAAAAGCTGACTTCCAAGTTTCATTCTAGAAAATATACATAGGCAGTAAGACTTTAAGCAAACTCTATATTTATACCAAACTAATGAATACAAGAGATACATTTCATATATATATATATCTATCATTTAGTTATAGTTCAGTAATACGTATTCTCACTTTAATTTTTTTCAAATAATTATTTACCATATATAGGTCCTCTAAAAGTCCATCTATTTAAGCTTTGTTTAACAATAAGATTTTGAATTAGATAATGAAAAAAGCCTTAATGGCTTTTCATATATGTGGAGATGTGGTTTTCTGGGCTCAAGTGGACAATTTTAAAAAATAAATTTTTATAAAGGAGTGGAGTTGTGGGCAAGCAAAGCATGCTTACTTTGAACATTACTCTTGCCATGGCACAAAAGGCAATATGGTCCTACTATTTTAAAATTTTAATTCTTGTCTCCACCCAAATATATTACTATATCTCAAAACATCTCTGATGTAGTGTCATAAAACCACTTTGTTTTATTTATACCATAAAGTTAGTTTCCGTTAGGAGCAGTCACATATTATATTGAATTTTAAGCTAATCCCAAGGTGTTAATTTTTATTAATTTTTTTTGTATAATGGATTTATCTCTATTAAGATGCATAATTAGGCATAATACTTATAAATTTTTATATGTTTCACAATGAGACTCCCTTTTTACTAGTGAGATTAATCATAACGACGGAGAATTAATATTATGAGCAAACAATATTACGAATTTTTTTTTATCGAAATAAAACTATCATACATGAGGTTAATTTGCTAGTTTTAACTCCATTTTTCTTTTGTCACGAAGGGAACAATTCATCTCTAGATATTACAACTCAAATTATAATGTCACGAGTTCAAATTTAATAATAAAAGAGTGACTACAATCCAATTAGACCTTTCTTAATTTCTTGCTAACTATGCAAAAACAATCTCTACCACTTTACCATATGTTGATAGATAAGATTATTTTGTAAAATAAAAGAAGAGAAAAGTCTATCGTAATAAATAACAATTTAACTTGAAATATATATTTTTTTTTAACGGACCTATGTGATATATTTAAAACTTATATATTTTATCATGTATTATTTTTGAGAGCGACTAAAAATTTTTTTTTTTTTTATATTAAGAAAATTGGAGGCCGTCATATAAGGCGAAAAAACCCAAAAAAGAAATAAAAACTCAAGATATGGAATAGTAATTTCTACTAATATTTACTGCAAATTAAACTAAACATATTAAATTTTCCAAAAGTGAATCTAACAAGGGAAGTATATATTAAAAAGGTTTCAATCAAAAACATTCTACCTAAGGTACAAGAAACGAATCTGGCATTACCCCAACTGTCAATCTCTTCACTACTCTCAACTTACATGCGCTTCTTTCTCTCTCTCTACAAACCAAAAAAAGCCCAACCGAAGCCTCTTAAAAACCATTTATTGTCTTCTTTTCTTGTCATTAGTAACAGCACTTGTTGTGCTTATATGCATTAATTGTTCATTGATTACTCTAATGTGAAAAAACCTTTGGGTTTTTACGTTTTGGGTATTCGAGAATTGATCTAAAGAGTTCCCTTTTTCTGGTACTGATGGGGTTTCTTGATTTATAGTAATAATCTTGCTATTTCATGAATTGGGTTGTCAAAAAGTTTTGATCTTTGATTTGGGTTTGTGAGAATTTTGTATTCTTGATATGGGTTTTAAAAATTAGACCATTTAGTTAAGTCTTGTGTGAATCTTGATTCAAGTGGGGGCATGTAGGGTTCAGTTGAATGAGCTGCAATTTGGTAACTGGTGGGAGATACAGTTACTTTTTATTGTTATATAGTTGGCATTTTTTGATTCTTTCTTTACAAGTGAATTGGGGTTGGATTTTTGTTAGGTTTTATAGAAAATTTGATTTTTTTTTTTGCTGGGAGCTGGTTTGTTTGATTGGCTTTTTCAGTTAAATTGACTTATGAGATAACTTGAAGGAGTTACAAAAAAAAGAAATTTGTTGATTTTTTTTTGGTATAGCACAATTTTGTGTTAATATGTCTGGTGGAACACCAGTTGGTGGTGGTGGATATGTGAGGCAGAGGCTAAGTCAAGGGTATGGTTCAAGTGGCGATGATCTTGAGGATGATGCTTGTTCTAGGTTCATTTCACAATCACAGACAATTCCAATTCCCAGGACAAGGACATGGACTGAGATCTTAGAGAATTTTCTTTGGATTGCTTCTGCATTATTCATTGTATACTATGGTGATTGGCATCATAATTTGATTTTCCTTTTGTGGCATGATGGTCGAATTAGGAGGTAAGCCTACAAGTTCAATTTCTCCTTTGACTTAGATTACTTTAGAGTAACCTATTTGTTATTCATATACTACCAATCCTCTCTATAAAAGCGTCGATAGTTCCAGACATTTTTTGGCTGCTATAGTGAAGTGTTGTTATAGAGAACATGTATTATAGCATAACATGAAAATTGGTTCCAAAGAAAACTTGGTCGTTATAGTGAAGTGTTGTTATAAAAGATGACTGTTATAGAGAAGTTTGACTGAATAGCATAAATGTTTTGCTCACCTAAAAGGGAAAGAGAGCAAAAAGAGAATGACAAGTAAATAAACGTGGAATGATAGGTTATTCTTTGAAGAGAAAAAAAACATCTAATCTCAATTCCAAACAAGTATTAGTAAAAATGGTGTAGTTTAATTGTTGTCTGCATAGTATATACTACTGCCTCAATTGTTGGTATATTGCTCTTCTTTGATGTTTTTAGTTAACTCACATGATGTGAATAGATGTAGCTAATGTTTTGGCTACTGTGCTTCTTGAACTGGATTGGTTGTTTTTACACTTGCATATGTAAACCATGTCAAATATTGTTTCGAATTATTAGTTGAAAGATTTCCAAACAATCTTTTCTTTTGTTGAAATGATATGCTTGTTTATAATGCTTTTATCCTGTAGCATAGCGAAAATGATAAGCAAATTCAAGTGCTTTAAGTAACTTACTTTAATGTTAGAGACACTCCAATTATTAGATGTCAGAAATGTCTAGGTACACTTTTGATTTTTAGTCATCTT
This sequence comes from Nicotiana obtusifolia, assembly GCA_002018475.1. Classification (NCBI taxonomy): domain Eukaryota; kingdom Viridiplantae; phylum Streptophyta; class Magnoliopsida; order Solanales; family Solanaceae; genus Nicotiana; species Nicotiana obtusifolia. The sequence continues at coordinate 42,817 of MCJB01033880.1, read as the reverse complement.
TTCAATTGTTTTGCATCTTCTTTTCTCTTGATAACTGGTCCTTTGGATTGGCTCCATCGGACTCTTTCACTGAGTTGAAAATGCACCTGTCTTAAATACCTATTTTCTCCTTGCATTGAATCATGACATTTAGGTAGTAACCTTCGAGACCTCTTCTATTGCTTCAATACATTCAGAGATGGAGAAATACTGCACTAGATGTGTCGTTTTTCCTAGCAAGAGTGTGTACGCAATGGTAAGATAATTTGAAATATACCATGGTAATGAATATATAAGCTCTCTTCCTCCAACTTCTAATTCACTCTAGATCGAAGAAATAATATAGCATATGTGTTGGAATACAAGGAAAAATATAGCATATTTGTCCTTTGGAAATTTTTTGGATTCATATATAGAGCTCACCAAATGCCTTATTAGTTTCTTCAACCACTAATGCTATTGGACCATGTAATTTTCGCTTCCGTTTAAGTATCATTTTTGGAATAACAGATACCAAAATATACAGATATCCACACTGTTCTTTCACGTAAGCATCCTTTTAAAACTTAGCAAACTGCAGCTGTTAGCCTGTTAGTAAGATGCATGAGATATCTAGGAATTACTAAAGCTGCTTGACTTTTTCAGCGATAAGGCTTTGAGAAAACTTGCACATTTTGGCCATAAAGTGGGAGCTTTATTCATCGACTCTTCACATTTTTGTTGCAGAATACCACTATACATTGGGATGTTTGGTGTTGGTTTGAATGTTATGTTTTTCTTATATACAAGTATGCTGGCTTTGGGCGTTCGGAAGTCATATGAGAAGTGGGAGATTTCCAGTACAGCTGCCCTTCCCTTCATCACTGTGCTTGGGCTCCTATCTTTCCTATTGTAAGATATATAATGATCGCATGAATTATTTGTGCATCCAAATAGTAATACACAGAAATAGTTTCAAACTTCTAGATCAAATGAGATTTACGAGTCGTTTGTTTCAGGTTCTGTTATGCTCTGTGGCCGATTTGGAGCTTGTTGACCCTTCCTCTTGTGGTATGACCTAAACTTAGCTAAACGTTAATTATTTCCTTTAATTATTGTTGTCCCTATATTTTATGTATAACCAGTATATAGTTGACCAACTTCAAATGACTTATAGTTTTCAATGAATCATGTAAGAGAATCAAATAACGATTGCCTACGAAAGGCAGAAACGAAAAATGTTTATTCAGCATATCGTTCAAGCGATGTTATTAAAAGCCATTGCGTCGTTGCTTAAAACGACGAAGCGTTGCAAAGCGAGAGATTATGGCTTCATAGGTGAAGCCATGTACTTTAGAGAAGTTTGTGCTTCAAATAATGGTGCGCATTGAACTGGAATCAAATACTTCTTTAAATTTCGGTTTTAAGGATGGTTTTGAGGAGTTGGATTAATCTTGGCATTATTGTATATTAGATGCTAAAAGTAGTTATTTTAATAGCAATTCAATTTTTATTAATTTAACGTTGTTTGATATTTTTTAATTTCCGTAAATTGTGCGCTTCACTTCTCGCTTTAAGGCCCCTGGACCTTGTCGCATTTTTTCGCTTTTTGCTTTTAAAATCACTGCATTTTAGAGTATTACCTCTTCCTTTTCCATTTCTTGTCTGTCTTGGCAGTTTCTCACATCTGATTGAACATTATTGCCTTGACTTCTATGTTTTGCAGTTCACTCTATTCATGGCTTGCATGGTTATACTTCCATATTTGGTTCTCGGGACATTCAAACCGCAAACTGATTTGCTTCGTACAGATTAGATACGTTGGGTTAACAAGGACAGAATTTACGTCTCTCTGACTTAGCTGAAGGTGCATATAGCCGAAGGTGTATACGGGTAATGAACCATTCAGATCCATTGCAGTAGTTCAAAGATTCTTTTTGAACGATTAGTCTTGAATGAAGTAAATATTTGTAAGTTTCGATAGTGTTTCAAAAGTGCATTGGATTCTATAATTTGCAACATACATGCTGAACAAAGAGTAAATTGTTTCCCTCATGAACTATGTCATGACTCACACTTTTTGGTGATAACAAATGGTGTCCTAGCCAGTTTGCACGCACCACAACTATTCCATGGGACATGTTACCTCGCAGCATCACATGTACCAATAACTCTATCCATCAAGGCTTGGGCAGATGGGAAAAATCACTTTATCTCTGTCGAGATTTGAACCTCAATTTTCCAAATTTGAATTCGCTTTATTGACTGTTAGGCCTCATCCTTGGGTGCCCTTGTCGTTAAGGCTGTTCAAAACCGAACTTTAATCGTTAATTGAATCGCAAAATTGGCTTATTGGTACCGGGTTATCGGGGTAATGGTTAGTGAACGGATTGAGATTTTATAACCATGGCTTAACCGTTTGGGGGCGGATTACTCAATTTTCTTAACGGATAAACCGTTAACCCGTTAAGATGTTTATACTTTTACACCGTTAAGCTAAAGGTGGTTGACATGACCAAACTCTGTTGCCCAAATACTACACCCACTCCAGCTCTGAATGAATTTGATTTGTAATGACTGTACTGGCAATTGAACTACGTTGAAGAGTAGACATGAAATGTTTCGCCTTTATTGGGTTCAATTTCTATTTTCTAGTCTTACTCAGTTAGTTTAGTTTTCAATACAAAGGGCTTCATTTACTTCATCAGAATCACCGCAAAGACAAAGCAAAGTCAAGAAATTTTAGCTGCTATTTTGTCTGGATTATATAAATGCTCAACTAGAGGGAGGCGAGCACCAAGCAATGTTTTATTGGTTGGCTAGCAGATTTATAAATCGATAATCGATAAGCCAAACTATTAAACGTAAATATCCGTATGCTTTGCCCTATAAGCACCCCTACTTGTCATGGCTGTTCACTTGGATACATAGAAAGGAATACACCCATAATATCAAGCTACTTTTTCTGTAAAACCAAATCCTTATATTAGCATTTGTTCTTATTCTAATGAAATTTGTTAAGTTGGCTAGAATCGATCCTAAAAGGAGCTCCACCACTTAATCTTCCAAATATTTCAGATATAGTAAGTGAACAAGAAACAGTATGAAGAACCTTATTTGCCATTTGTCAGATTGAAACCTACAGCATTTCATCTATTGAATTTTCAGTAGTGCTGGACTTGCAATAAAGATTGAAGCAGTCTCTGGTACCTTGAGCTCCATGATTTCTTTTAAATGGTAGTATCATAATAATAGCACAGTGGGGATTATATATTTGAATGTTCAAACTGGTTTATAGAAGTCTTGAACTAATTCATTTTGCCTTTAAATTTTGGATTGAATGCTTTCATTCATATATCAACACAATGCAATCAGAGTTCGTCAAAAAAATTCAACAAAATCAACATATATTAATACAGAGGAAAAAGTAAATATAGTTATAAATTCGTGTTGCGTGATCCTACTGGAAAGTCATGGCGAAGTACTGGACCTACGAAATTTCAGATCAATCAGAGTTCGTCAAAAAAATCTACATAATCAACACGTACTAATACACACGAAAAAGTGGATATAACTACAAAATCATGTTGCATGACCTTAAAATGCCAGAAAATGAACTCGAAAGTCATGGCGAAGCAATGGAGCTTTTACATCTATACCCGGTTTTGAGGTCATAATTGAACCTATACCCACTTTGCAAAAAAATTTGCAAGCTTACCCACTTTACGATCAACTTCAGACTTATCGGGTTTGAAGTTAAAAAAAAATTAGTCTGAAGTGAAAAAATTGCACTTCAGACACACTTAAGGCCAAATAGATCTGAAGTGCAACCAAATGGTTTCATGCACTTAAGGCCAATAAGTCTGATGTGAAAAATTGCACTTCAGATGCACTTAAGGCCAAAAGGTCTGAAGTGCAACAAACGTTTTCCTACACTTAAGGCCAATAAGTCTGAAGTGAAAAATTGCACTTCAAGTGCACTTAAGTGCAAATTGCCCAGAAACAGAAATTTGTTCTTCGAATTTTAACAATTCAATATACGATTTAATACCTAAAGGCTAAATCTACTCTAAATGAGCTCAAATTTGAAACATAACCTCCAAATATCATCAAGAACAAACTCCAATCATCAATTTGTCAAAACAACAATAAATCTAACGAACCCATTTTGCAATTAAGAAAAAAAAAACCAACACAATAGTAAAAAATAAAGCGCCACAACAACTCACCACTATAAAATATCATAAACTACCTTAAAATATGTTCACAAACACCATACAAAATCACTGTTATCCAAAAGGCCTGAAGTTTTTTAAAAAATGGGTACAAGTTAAAAAAAATTAAAAAGTAGGTATAGATTAAATGGGGAGACCAACTAGGGCGCCCCGTGCAATTTTTACCGAAGCAATGCGTACGGGTCACTAGCTCGCTTCTAGTGGACCCACAAAATTTCAGGCCAATCAGAGTCCGTCAAAAAAATTCTACAAAATCAACATGTACGAACACCGAAAAAGTGGATATAGTCATAAATTCGTGTTGCATGACCTTCAAAACCACCATAAAATGAACTCGAAAATCATGGCGAATCAATGAGTATTGGTCACTAAGTCGTTTCCTATGGACCAACGAAGTTTTATGGCAATCGGGGTCCGTAAAAAAAATTTCAAAATCAACATGTATTTAATACACGAAAAAGTGGATATACTCATAAATTCGAAGTGCATGACCCCAAAACACCAAAAAATGAAGCAGAAATACCAAAAATGAACCCGAAAGTCATGGCAAAGCACTGAGTATTGGTCACTAGGCTATTTGCTATGGACCTAAAAAAAATTCAGGCCAATAAGTGTCCGTCAAATTATTTGACCTAATCAACAAGTACTAATACACACAAAAAAGTGGATATATTCATAAATTAGTGTTGTAGGACCATGAAATGCCAGAAAAAGAACCCGAAAGTCATGGGGAAGCAATGCGATTAGTTACTAGGCCGTTTCTAATGGACCTATAAATTTTCAAGCCAATAATTTTTTTTTTACAAAATTAATATGTACCAATAAGTATTGATCACTAGGTCGTTTCTATGGACCTACAAAATTTCAAGCCTATCAGACTCACTAAAAAAAGTTATACAAAATCAGCATGTGCTAATATACACGAAAAATAAATATAATCATAAATTTGTGTTGCGTGACCGCGAAACGCCATAAAATGAACTCAAAAGTCATGCCAAAGCTATGAGTATCGGTCACTAGGTCGTTTCTGATAGACCTGTGACATTTTAGCCTAGTTAGTGTCTGTTAAAAAAGTTCTTCAAAATCAACATATACTAATACACACAGAAAAATAGACATAGTCATAAATTTATGTTGCATGACCCGGAAAAACCAAAAAATAAATCTAAAAGCAAAATTAGTCATGGCGAAGCAATAAGTATCAATCACTAGGTCGTTTCCTATGGACCTATGAAATTTCAGGCCAATCAGAGTCCGTTAATTTTTTTTTACAAAATTAGCATGTACTAATACATACGAAAAAATGGATATAATCATATATTCGTGTTGAAGGACCTTGAAATGCTAGAAATAAACTCAGAAGTCATGGCAAAGCAATGAGTATTGATCACTAGGCCGTTTTCAATGACCTACAAAATTTTAGGCCAATCAAAGTCTGCCGAAAAAAATTCTACAAGATCAATATGTACTAATACACATAAATAAGTAAATATAGTCATAAATTCGTATTGCATGACTCTAAAACGCCAAAAAACCTGAAAGTCATGGTGAAGCAATAGGCAATTTGCGACGACTTGGAGTCAAAGCTCGAGCAGGCCTCTCATGGCGTCTCCAGCCACTGGCTAGCCACCTAATGAGGCTGGTCAGTCGTCCACACCTCCCCCACAACCTACTACATCCATTACACCCACAAATTCAATCCAAATATACGCAGATTTGTTACAACCGAAAACATTATAGAGATAGTAACAAGATTTCACCAAAACAATTTCCTATCAGCTAATATGTTGCTAGCATAAATGGATGAAAATAACCAAGGGGTGTGGGATGGGAGTACCTTCACCATGGCATGGGTGCCCCGAGGGGTAGTAGATACCTTATCAACAATGACACAATCCTCCTTCCATATCATAACTATCCCACCTAACAACTCTACCGTCGGAGATTGGTAAGCATATTAAAGTGCAGTTCCTCAGTTGCTTTTTATGGTCAGCCATCTTAGTTTCTAACAGAACCACCAGTGCTGGCTTGTGAAGCTTAATCATGTCGAGGCAATGTCTCCTGAATTCTACGTTGTTTCCACCCCTAATATTCGTGTAAGGCCCCGTAAAATTTTACCTAAAATCTGGAGATTTGTGGTGCCGAGGTAGGCTAATGTTTGAGGGCTCGCCGCTGTACAAACTTTTTGGGTCGAGCAGAGCGTTGGGGAGTTGAAGAAAAATTATTGCAGAATAAGGAATTTTGTGTTCCATTATGCGACCGCAGAACTGATCTGCGGACCACAGATCCGTCGCAGAGTGAAGTAGAGAAATTGGCCAATTTTGGAGGTTGTTTTGCGGTCAACTATGCAATCGCATAATCATTTCGCAAGCCACACATCCATCGCAAAAACAACAAGAAGATTTTCGGAGGGAGATTCTATGGTCCATTATGTGGCCAATTGATATGCGGGCCGTAGAACTGGCCGTAGACTGGACCAGACCAGCTTAGTTTTTGGGACCGTTTCTGCGGTCTATTTTGCGGGCCCCAAACCTGATTTGCGATGCACTCTGCGACCATAGAGTTAAGTTCGGAGGGACCATTTTCTAGTTTTAAAACCCGGCCCTATTTTTATAAAATAACATTAGGGGTCATTTTAGAAGGTTCAAACTGATATTTTAGAGAGAGAAAAGTGGTCTAGAGTGAGAAGAAGAATACCCAAGCTATTTGTCCATCAATCTTTGCTCAAATCTAGAAGAATTCGCAAGGATGACTCACAAGGCCTTCATTCAAGAGGTAATATTCTAGCCCTAGCCTTCAATTACAAAATTTGGGTTGGGAATAGGTAATGGAAAAAAGGTTTTGAGAATAAGAGTTGTTATTTATGCATGCATGTACTAATAAAGGTGGTAGGAAGGTTGTGGAGTATTTGTGGGTAGCCTATTGATGTGGGGATTGATTGTGGGGTAAAGGAATCCACCATAGGAGGACCTTGAAACCTTAATGTATACCTAGTGCTTGATAAAACCCGAGTATCTTCCTAATTATGGTTCAAATTTGTCAAGTTTCTAATAGATTGAAGTCGCTAGGATTTCCGGAACATTGTAGTAATTTAAGGGAGCTCAAGCGAGGTATGTTGGCTAAACTCCTCTTGTAGAATTAATTCCCATGATGTCCTCGTAAGTTGCTATTACGATTGGCTCAATTTCTATTTCTCATGTTCCGAGTCCTCCCTAATAGATTTGACTATTCTAAAATAAATGTTGTGTTGAAAGATGAATATACTCAAAATGTGTTCCGAATGTTCCTATCACATCATGATTCCCTTCGAGAATGTAATCTAGCATGATCAATGTACCAAAGGTGTTGTGATTTAGAATCATGTTTCAAGTGCAAGTTGGTATGCCTATTTGTGAAAGAGAAACTCAATGTGCTTAAGACTCTTTTTTGTTCATATGTGTGCTCAAATTCTTGATTTGAAATTATCTTATTGATGATAATTCATGGTAACGCTTGAAAGTTACAAGGGTGAGTATGAAATATGAAATACGGCTGACGTGCCAAGAACGATATTATAATTGTGGCCACTAGTGCCAATGAAATGGAAAGACGTGTGAAAGATTATGAAATGAGTTGTAAATCCTTTAAATAACATATGCTTTGGTAGGATCGTTTAGTCGCCGAGGAAGGGTAGGTCAAAATAACCTAACTCCGAAACTACACGTGCCGTTGTAGGAGTGATTGAGGGGTAAATCCCCGTGGTGATGTGATGAGATTGTTTCCCCTTATATGGGATGAGATTGATGTTTGAGATGTTTCCCCTTAAATGGGATGAGATTATTGCTAGCGAGATGTGATGTGATGTCGACCCACACGGCATTGTAGTGAGACGGTTTAGCCAATCGAGCTGAGATCGGACGCCTGCCGAGCACATGGTGGTGTTATGAGTGGATGTCTCCAGGTGATATGGCTTAGCCGATCGGGCTAAGATCGGACTTCGTGCTAAAATCACGGTGATGTACCGGTACTAAAGATCTCCCAACTTAAACATATTGAAATTTACTTTTCTCCTAACTTGACACCTTGATACTGTTTGAGGCTCTTATTGATTTCATGTTTCCTTCTCCTTTTGCTGTTACTCGTTCTATTGAGAGGGTGTTTAGTTTTACATACTAGTACTATTCCATATGTACTAACGTCCCCTTTGCCGGGGGTGCTACATCTTTAATGGATACAGGTAGTTCCATCGTAGGCGGTATTGATCAGTGATAGCAGCACACCCTCTCCTCAACTAACTTGGTGAGCCCATTTCATTTCGGGGTCTTGTATCTCTTGTCCTCTATGTATATTATTTTGAGGTATAGCCGGAGCCTTGTTGCCGGTACCAGCATGCTACTCTTTTGTATCTATTAGTGACTCTGTAGACATTGCATGGGTGGTACCTTTGTTTTGGGAAGTCAAATTAGAAATGTTGTATTTGTATCGTATGTTTCCACTTCTAATCTATGAATATGTAAATGTAATATTTGGGGAATCTTGAATGAAGTTCTATTGGTAATGAAATTTGTATTGTTCATGTAACCTTCTTGTTGTCTAATTAATGAAATATACTTCCTCTTTATTCATGGGTGAGTCTGGGTAGAAAGCATTGTATAGGCTTGTTTGGCCGGGTTATCTCGGTTAAGTGCCGATCGCGCTCCTCGAGGTCCGCGCGTGACAATTCTATATGACATAGTTCAACAGGGGTGGTTGGCGGTTGGGGGACTGGTTTTTGTAAGGCTTCTCCATTCCCTGAGGAGACCTCGCTTGTTTCTTTTGGTTCCTTTTCTTCATGCTTAGAACTGAGGTCAAATTGAGGAGTGGTTTGGTCACACCCTGGGTATGGTGAGAGACCATGCTCAGACCACACTTGGTCATGGCTCTGGGACACAGCAGCACAAGCACTTCACTGCACTCCATACTAAATTCGATTGCTCTGACTGAGTCCAGTAGGAGAGAGTCTGTACGTTAAGGGCCGTAGGCTATTCCTTCTATTTTCGATGGGCTTTTCTTTTTCAGAAGCTCTAGGACTTTGTTGATCTCCCGTGTAATGTTTCCCAGTGGTGGGGGCTGGTTCTGCTCTACTGGAGCAGAAGGTGATGGAGTTTGATGGGATTGGGGTTCGATAGTCACAAACACCGGAGACGTTGTTGGGTCCTCCATTCCCGGGTTTGGAAGAAGAGGATTTGACTGGAACGCTTGGGAGATGAGGGTGTTGATCATTGTTGGGTCCAGATTGGGTTGCATGTTGCCATTACTTGTCATCGCTTGCCACAGGCTTAGGCCAAAGGCACCCAAAGCCCTGTTTAAGGCCTCCACCGTTACCCTCGCTAGATGCGCAGGGTTTTGGACAATCGGGCTTACTGATTGATTTTCTATGGTGAAATTGTAGGCTAGGCCTTATCCTTGAAGCGCCACTTCCAGCCACGATGTCAGTGAGTGGTCCGGTGGTAGTGGGAGTGATGTCACGATGGTGGGTGGCGGCTGGGTTTTTTTCATTTTTGTGTTTTTTTATTTTACCTCTTTGGGTAAGTATGGGGGCGATGTTGACGAGCCGGCTCATAATGGCGTCGTTTGGTGTCAAATCTAGATCAATGGAAAGGTCATCAGTTATTGTGTCTGGAGAAATGGATTCGGAATTAATGTGGTATCTTATGGAGTGGACGGAAGGTGTCATGTCACCTGAGATTGGGTGAGTTTTCAGGTGATTCACTTGATTGTTCAGGGAGTGTGGTGAGTTTTCCCGTTAGAGTACTCCGCTGGGAGGGGAGTAGGAGGCATATAGGTATTTAGGTAGGGGTAATTATTTAGGCTGGGTGGTTCTAATTGGGTATGGATCCCAGTGGTTGATTGGGTATTGGCGCAGTGTCCCAGGGCCACATCTTTAGCTGCGTATATGTCTGGGGTTGGGCTATTGGTAGGGGCCTCCTAGTAGGCATCATTAATAGGCCCGACTGATTTTTCGATATCAGCTCCATCGGGCCCCATTCCCGCCTTGCGTTTGGCGCAATACTTGGGCTAGGGCCTCGTGTGTCGGGCTACTGGGGAGTAGGGGATGGAGTTTTGTTTATTCACATGGCCGCTGGGCCTGTTGTAATTTTTGGACTGCATATTATTTGACTTAGAATTATATTGAAAAGTTTTGGTTTTCACTAACTTACCAGAGTTTGCATCGAATATCTTTACCTAGATTTTTTGTGATTTTTATGTATGATGCTGATCGTTTTCGTTTCTATTGTTCCTTCCCTTCATCGATTATTGGCTTGTTTTCTTTCGTCTAGGAAAAGTGACTATCTTTATCCATCGTCCTCTCCTTTTTTGGTGTGTATTCCTGAATTTTCAGGGGCTTCTTGTGACGGTTTTGGTTGGAATTTTTTGAATTTCTAATTTTTTTGTTGTGTGGCCAATTCTTCCATACGTTGTACATAACGTACCTTCACCTATAAATCACTGCTTGCTTATGGTCACTAATGATTACTGATATTTCCACTGTGGTTTCAGGTGGTACTTGGATACAGATACGTGCATATCTTCCTCTCAACGTGGAAGATGTGCATGAATCGATTTTGATAGTTTGCCAAGTTTCCTATCAACTTTTTTCAATATTTCTTTGTCATAGAATTTTTTTGGTAGTTGGGGTAGCCGAATCCATATGGCCGTAGAAGAGAGTATAGCTTCTTGTTGGATGAATTTTGGTTTCCATTTACGCACTAATAGAAAATTCGTAGAGACGAACCGTGGCCCTAGGTGTATTGCCTTAGCCATATTTTCCTCTAGACTGAATTTGACAATAAAGAAGTCACATCCTAAGTCAATCAAGATTAACTGTTCGGATGACTTCCATAGGTCAATCAGTTTAGATCGAAGGTAATGGTGAGGCATTCTACGACTAAAAAACCTTTACAATTACTTAGAAGCGCTATGGTTGGTATAGGCATTTCTTGTCTTCTTGTGAGAGGACAACTGAGCCTTCAATATTTTTTTCCTTTATCACCTTTGATAATTTTGGGGATCCTCATCGTAGTATTGTGTTTGGCTTACTGCCTGCTTGTCGAATAGCATTTCCTTATAGGAGTATGTTGTTGTTTCTTCCACATCCATTTGGCTATTTTTGTCTAGTGGTTCTGGTGACATAATTGATGGTAGTGGTTATGTCCATGCAAGTATTTTTGTAGAGAGGGAAAAGTTGTTATAGAGAGGTATTTCTTTAATTGTTACTATAAAAGAAATCACAATAGAGTATAAGAGAGCAGAAAAATTAAAAAAAATATAATTTTAAAGGCCTTCAACAGTTACTTTCATCTATTCCTTTTTCTCGAAACGGCATTAATCCTCTTAATTGGAGTACGATTTAGGGCTTCTTCCCTTCCACTTTTCCTTTCGAGGTAAATCTCCAACTCCTTTCGCTTTTCCTCTTCTCCCTCCCTATTACAAAGGTAAAATTCTTCTTTTCCGCTTCAATATTTTTTAATTTGATTGTTGCTCCGTTTCTTTCTCCTACTTGTCAGAGGTAACCCTCTTTCTGATTTCATTAAATTTTTTTCTCTCTCATATTTTGTTTTCTTACTGTATCTCTGTGTTGAATTACTGATTCTTGCTTAACTTTAGTCTTTAGGTCGACTTCCTCTTCTTTCTCCTCTTTCTGGTTTTGGGAATTGTGTTTTTTCCATGTTTGGTTGGTGTTCAATTATCTCTGTATACAGTAGTTTTGTAGAATGTTTGATCAAATTTTTGATGAAATAGGATATCACCTATGTTTAGAGAAATAACTTCGAATAAGTAAGGGTGTGAAGAAGTGAGAAGAATGGAGACAAAGAGTAAAGAAAACTGAAGGAAGAAAAAGATGAAAGAAAAAGAAGAACTCACTTCAATGTCATTACATCAAAATTAGACAAAGATGAAAATGTATCTATTTTATTTCGTTACGCTCATGCTAAACAACTAACATAGTAGTAAATTGTGAATACCTTATGTTAAAAAAACAAATAATTGAGATTCTCTCCTTCATCTTTCGCTTTTGCTTTGTGAAATCAGACATGATGTAAAAGAATGGGAAAATAAAAAATTAGGTGTATATAATATATTTTTGTTATTTTCAGTATTTAAATATTAGAAAATATTATTTTATAAATATAATAAGGTCTTTTATAATCCGGCGCGCGACAAGTTCACTAGTTTGTCAAATAATAAACAAACGCAGATTCCTTGACTGAATTGGCAATTGACGCTCTTTGCCCTCCATTTTCTTCAGTCCCTTTCGAAAAGCTGCAATCAGTCTTCTTTGTAGTTTGGAACAACCACTATTGGCCGAGCTTCAGTTGCTAAGAAGGTACAGGAGTTTATTTTTTTCCTTTAATTCAAAAATTAGAAGATATGAGAAACTAAATTACTTTAGTTTTAACCATTTCTGTAGCTCCTCTTCATTGGTTTCCCTTATAAGCTGCTGCTTTGCTTCCAATTTCAGGGCTTATTCTTATTGATTGATGCTGGAAATATCAATTTTCTATATCTCTGTTAATTTCTACTAAAATTATACAGTTTTTTTTTTTGTTGAGAAAATAATTTACATGGGGTGTATTCATAAATCAGATTTAAGGGGTTTGTTTTGAAGTTCTATAAAACTAGTTTTTTTAGTTTTTGAAAGATTTGTAAAACTGATTTTGGACATTTTCTTGTAAAAAAAGTGGAATTTTTAAAAAATAGAATGCTTTCTATAGAAATTCACGCAAGCTCAGTTTTTGGGAAATCCAAAAGAGATGGATTAAGAATTTTACTATGTTGTAAGATTTTGACGAGTCACAAGTGTGGGTTATTATATCGAATTTTGGTTGTCCGAGGTTATTCATTTGTTAAAACATGAAGAGCTGACTGTTAGTTTCAATTAAATCCTCTTTCCCGAAAATTGTACCAAGTATATGGGTAAACAAATGTTTTATGTTTATATAGAACTTATTGAATACCCTTTACATAAAGAAATCTTTTGTGTAGTATTTTTTGAATCCCCTTGTTTGAATTTATGGCTCCACCGCTGGCCGTTGCTATAGATGAATAACCAAGGAGCATTTTGACACGTCATTTGTATATGTTAGCATATGAAATGCTTTGGGAAATTACATTGTAATTTGTCTTCTTTTTGCGTCATTGAATATCAACAAAGCCTAGCATTCCCCCCTCATAACTACTCACCTCT
>MCJB01033880.1:4022-29370 GCA_002018475.1 Nicotiana obtusifolia | reverse complement strand
CCCCAAAACCCAACCACCACCACCACCAAAATGAAAAAAAAGATCTCCATCCTTTGATGTATGTCCATATCTTTTTCATGACATATCTTGTCTATAATATTCATGTTAGAGAATTATGTTGGCGTGCCTCACTTGAGCATGGTTGAGTTTGAAATAAATCTAGAATCTCATTCTATCTGGCTATAAATTCTCCCTCATATTTACTGTTAATGTGCATTCACATTATTAAAGACACTTTTTATCAGCTTTATTCATTTTGGACTAAAATTATATCTTTAGATGTTTCCCTTGATGGTGATTCTTGTATTTGTGCTTTGGCGCTTTCATCAATGAGTTGACACTAAGATCCTTATGGTTGTTAATGCAGGCCGATAATGTTTAGATCATTCCTTTTAAAGGCTGTCTATAAACAGCTTAGTTATCGTCCAGCTGTCACTAAACAGCTTTATCGTCATCCTTTCCAGTTCCATCCAGAGGTAAAATTTTCAAATCCTGTCAATCCAATTCTGGGACAGTAAGGATATGCATTCTAGTTTCATTTAGTGCTAACTTTTGCTTCTGCGATAGAGAGGAATGCACAGCAGAAATAAGAAGGCGATGGAGTACATAGCTAGGGGGTGGAATGCTCTGCAGGAAGTTGATAGAGTGATTGATTATTGTGAGCTTAATGACAAACGTCTCATTCCTTCACTTAGGGTATGTTAAGTAGAAAAGAGCTTGACAATTACTTTTCTTTGATTTATGGTTCTCTCAAAGGAAATTAATGTGCCTTCTTAAAGAAAAGGAAGTTAATGTGTTTGTGTCTGTGTTTTTACTTCTGTCAGTGCTTGCTACTATCTCCATTTATCTTGGGTTGTATCGTTACACCAAAAGACATTGTTGTCAAGTTTTCATATTTATGTCCTTAGAGTACCGTGTTATCCTTGCTATACGTCTGTTTAGGAGATTGCAAACATGAAGAAAGTAGCTCATTAGTCACAATGTTTTCTTAGGTTTCTTGAACAAGTCATAGAAGTTAGCTGCTACTAATGGTTGTAAAGAGAGCTGGTTCAATTAAGTAGATTTATTGAACTTTTAGGAGTAAATTTAGCTCCCCATGTGGCCGCATTTGAGGTAACCCTCCGATCCTTCCTTTTTCAAGCACCCTAGTTATGCCTTTTGTTTTCTTCTGTGTTTGAAGACGGAGGATGTCAATTGGTCTTTCTGTCTTAAGAACAATCGAGGGTATTCCACGGAAATGGAAGAAGCAGCCACTATTGGCCTGGTAGCTAAATTACAATAGCAGTCCTGTTTATAGTCGAATTCCTTTATGAAAATATCATCATTGTATATTTTGTTTACTTCTTTCCCTCTCATGTGGTTACGTCTCTCTTATATCAATCAACATTTACTAAGAAGTGCCTTCCTTTTGTTAAATCTATTTCCTGTCTTCTTCTGTATGCTAGATTTTTTTAATATTAATACTTAGGCATGTATATCTTGGTAGAGTTTATCCATTAATATTCTTTTTCTGGAATTTTGACTTATCAAATATTTTCCCATTGGGTGGTTATGTGTTAGACAGCAAAGGAGAATTTTGAGTTGGCTCTGGAAGCAGACAACTCAAATACCCATGCAAGATATTGGCTTTCAAAACTGCATCTCAAGTACCATGTCCCTGGGGCATGCAAAGCTGTGTAAGTTTTGTCTATTTGGTATGAAGAATGAAGATTTGGCATCTGCAAAGTGCAGACACTTATCATTGTTCATGTGCTATTGTTGCATTCTTTTAAGTAAAGAATAAATAGATCTTTATAATCCACTTAATAAGTTTCAAGCTTTTCCTTTCTTTCTTTCTTTCTTTTTTCTTTCTTTCTTTTTTTTTTTTGACAAAAAGATAAGTATTATAAATTCAGCTTCACATCAATATTCTCTCTATAACTGGTTTCAAGTTTTATCATGTGCTATTGTTGCATTCTTTTAAGTAAAGAATAAATAGATCTTTATAATCCACTTAAATAAGTTTCAAGCTTTTCCTTTCTTTCTTTCTTTCTTTTGTTTTTTTTTTTTGACAAAAGGTAAGTATTATAAATCCAGCTTCACATCAATATTCTATCTATATCTGGTTTCAAGTTTTTCGTTTTTGTATGATTGAAAAGAAGCCATCATGTGTATGATTTAGGTTCTAAAAAAGTTCGTTAACTGATTTAATTGATTTTCAGTTTGTTCGATCACTAGTTGCATAATAGTTAAGTCGATCTAAATGATTTCCTTATGAGACGAGGCAGTTGTTAATTCTTGTTTGACTTGAGTAGTACCTTCAGCACTTTTTCATTTAGGAGTAATTAAACTGACTTGAACAATACTTTCAGCACTTTTTCATGAAATACACTGTCAAAACTTACAGCTAAATTTTTCTTCCTATTTTTAATAACAGTGGGGCTGCTTTGCTAGTGGAAGCTGCAGAGATGGGTGATCCAGATGCTCAATTTGAATTAGGTTGTCGTCTAAGAGTTGAGGTGTGGTTTTCTTTGTTGGAACATATTAATTTTGTCAAGTAGAACGGCTAATCCTCACACCACCTATGAGCTCGTATGGTGTTAAAGACTCTTTCTTGATTCAGTGACAAATAATCTGAACGCTTATGCATACCAGTTTGAGTTTAGAACTCAGAAGTTGGCTAACATCACTTTGATTTCTGAAACTAGGTTAGCATGGAGGATCTCCCTTTTCTTGGTATGACTTGTTTACTCCTCTAATGACATGCACTACAAATTCCATGCAGTGGCCTCTGCTCTTAATTACTTTGTTCTTCATTACTGCAATTCGGAACACAGCCTTATGAGCATATCCATCTATTGTGTTCTGATTTGGAGCTAGTCTGCTAAGGATATATTCCTTCAAGATATTTTACATTTGAAATTATGCAAACGTAATGCTGACACCTTCTCAATGTGCTTTTACAATGTTTACCAATTCCACTTTGGTTGAGCAATATAATCACATATCTGAAGCCTTTTAACATACTCTGTTGCAGTAGTGAGAAATTATTGTGTGAAACCCCCCCTTGCTCTATTAGTGTTTGGACGTCAGACAAGTTTGTGTTATGCATTCTGTCAGCTCAGTCATTCACAAACTTTCCTTCTGTCGATAGGTTAATATGTTCGGTGTCTCAATGATATCTGTTTTTGCTCCATAATTTCCGTCAGGAGATTATTGGTTTAGGAGTGCATAATCGACTACCTTATTGAGTTTCCTCTCGAATTATTCTCTTATTCTGCCTTAAAAACATTCTCTAAATGTTTTGACTTCCTATATATTGGATGATCTTCACAGAACGAGTATGTGCAATCAGATCAGCAAGCATTTTACTACTTGGAAAAGGCTGTTGACCAGGTGTGTATCTTATTAGCAAAGAAGAAGTTATTCTTGCTTTCATGAGCGCCCTAAATTTCTTATGAAAATCATTTTTCTCAGTTGCATCCAGGTGCACTTTACCTCTTAGGTGCCGTGTATCTTACTGGGGATTGCGTGAAAAGGGATGTTGGCTCTGCATTGTGGTGTTTCCATAGAGCATCTGAGAAGGTACCGAGCATTTTTACTGCTTATTGAATGCTACAACTAATCGGTGCATATAGTCTAACTACGTAATGACAAATTATATGCTGTTGTAAGATTTTCGTATTAAACTTAAAAAGAAAAAGTACATTTTGGGAAGCATATTCGTGCTGACAAACTGTGATTGGCGTAATTTGGCTCTACTTATATAAAATTGTTTTATTAGCAAGTCAAGAGCCTATCGACAATTATCCCCACCTAATTTTCTTTGCTTGAATCTAGGGTCACGCAGGAGCAGCTATAGCTTATGGATCCCTTCTACTCCAAGGTACACCGTCGCCACTTGTTATTTTATCTGAGAATGGTAATAATTTATATACTCCCTTTGTTTCACTTTATGTGAACCTATTTCCTTTTTAATCCGTGCCAAAAAGAACGACTCCTTTCTATTTTTGGAAACAATTTACCTTTATGCTATGATATATAGCCACACAAAATATATGTGCCTCATTTTACACCACAAGTTCAAAAGTCTTCTCTTTTTTTTTAAACTCCGTGCCCAGTCAAATAGGTTCACGTAAATTGAAACAACAGGAGTATATATATCATCAACACAAAGCCAGTACTGGAAGCGATATTTACAATTCAAAATCAACAAAAGCGTGTCCTGCTCTTTTTACAAGGATTCTATAACATCTAACCTATGTTACTCGGACTCTGGTGTAGCTATACGTGTGCGAATCTAGAGGTTGGATTCTTCATAATATAAATTTTAGGATTCGGGGTATGGATCCGAGTGCAGATACAGGTGTTGGGATGCGGCCAATAATCAATATATATATCTTCGATTAATTAAAGTTTTTGAACTAAAACTAATAAAATTTAATTCTTTATAAGCACCTAATATTTTATTCATAAGATATCGTGTAATAGCAAGCATTCTCATGCTTTATATAAGCCCAAAAATCATCCCCAATCAACCTATACTTCTTGGTCATAGATGTAGTCAAAGCACCCAACGAAAAGTTGACCAAATCCTGTGTGGATCCACACTCATGTCGTGTCGACACGGATACGTTAGGGATTTTGAAGAGTCCGCCACAACATAGCATCTAACAGTGAGACTGACCCCTTTTGTTATCAATTTAGCTGTGTGTCGCTTCTTCTTATCTTTGTCTCTCATATTGTTTACTTAATCGGTTGTAGTTCCTGCTAAGTGATGCAATACACTTGATTGGAATATCTCACGAGTTTTTTTCAAAGGCTAAGATTGACATGCCATTTTACAAAGCAAAACATAAAGTTAAAAGAAAAAGACCACGATGTCATAATTGGAGCGGTATGCTAATAGGGAATATGACTTGGTCAGAAAGGAAGGATGTATAACTGAAAATAAAAAAAAAAATTAAAAAAAAAGGGCAGGGGACGCTGATCAATGATCACCACAAAACATTTGTCGAACCAGTGGAGGAAAGGGTATCATGAAATTATCACTATTGCACAGAAATTCCCGATTATTCTTTGAGTATAGAGATACAAGATGATATATTGCCGGTAGGGTATATATTGGACTTTTTGCTCTCAGAAAATTAAGATTCTCTATTTTATGTGGCATTATTCAGGTGTGGAACTTCCGGAAACAATAACAAAATTTTTAGTGAAGAGGGGGTCCTCAAGCAGAATATTGAGGAGGAATGGAGTTGATCATGAGCTTAATCCGATTGAGCTGGCCAGAGAACAGTTTGAAATTGCTGCAAAAGCAGGATCTGACCTTGGGTTTAGATGGTTAAAAAGACTTGAGGAGGAAGAGAAACGTCTGTTGTTGTCCTAGTTCACGAATATCAGAGATTATAAAAGAGATGATTCATTAATGTACCTACAATGGTACGTACTAGGCACTAAACTGTTGAACATTGTTATATATGTAAATCTTGTTTTTGAACATCATTCCTTTTCTTGAGGATTGTTACATACGATTACATATATGTGTGTGTTCATATATTATATGTGGTACACATTTTAGTCCTCCTTCGTGAGATTCGCAAAACATAGCCAAATCTCGAGTCTAGATAAATGATGGTTGCAGTAGGTTGAATTCAAAGGACTCATGGCCAGGGTTGTAAATAGCGCTCGCTACGTTGCTAATAGCGAGAAGCGATGCTAAGCGAGGCTCAGACGCTTTTTCTGGTCTGTTGCGATGCGTTTTTAAAAAGCGCCGACGAGGTGAAGTAGCGTCGGCGAGGTAGCGACAGAGGCGTCGCTTTTTAAAAAAAAGAAAGAAAAAAGAAGAGACTTAAATAAAAATTAGGCTTTTCTAAGACTTACAGGTTCTTCTTTCTTCTTCTTTCTTTCTTCTTTCTTTTCTCTTTCTTTTTTCCGGCATTAAGCCTCTGTTTTTTCCGGCGTCTTTTCCGGCTGTAAGCCTCTCTTCTTTCTTTCTTTTCTTTTTCTTTTTCAGGTAGTAAGTCTTCTTTGTTCTTCTTCTTCTTTCTGGCAACAACTGATTTCCAGCAGAAATATTCTTTCTTTCTTTTCTTTCACCTTTGTTTTTGCTTCTGCTCTTCTTTCTTCTTCTGTTTCTCTCTTTTGATTTTTTTTTCCAGTTTAGTAAACAATAACTTGCATATTGACTTCTCTCTATAACTACAATTATAATTAACTGTTATTTTCTCTTTTTAATTGCAATTATTTCTCTCTATAAACAGTATATTAAAATATTTGATTTCTATCTATTGGGTTTTTGAATTGATATATTTATTAATATGCTGATGTTGTTATTGAGTTTTTAGTTATTTATATATGCAAAGTTAGATTTTATTTTTTGTGTTAATTGGCGCTTCACATCAAAAAGGCGAGCCCTACGCTTCTCGCCTCGGTGAAGCGGGCTCTCATCGCTTTTTGTCGCTTCACACTATTCAAAACACTGCTCATGGCTATGCTTTGCATATAGACAATTATTTTTAATAATTTTGAACTGTAAATTATGTTCTTGAGTCGAGGGTCTATTGGAAATAGTCTCTCTACTCCACCAGGGTAGGGGTAAGGTTTGCGTGCATACTACCCTCCCCAACCCCACTTGTGGGATTATATTGCGTTGTTGTTGAACTGTACATTATATATACCTGGAAAAAGTTTGAAACTGTATATCTGAAGTGAAGCATATCTTATTAAGTTATTCTTCATTTTAGATTGAGATTGTGTGGGAGAAGAGTGACAGAATGGATGAGCTGATGGTATATCAGCCGAGAGGGACCTTGGAAATGATGAGCAGAGTTGAGAGCAAGCTGCATTTTCATTCTTCGTTTGTTGTATTTTCTTGATTGGGAGAAGTTGAATTTTTGGATTCAGCTTTGTGGTGCAATAAATGAAGATCTCTACTGAGCTTAATTGGGAGAACACTCTTGATCTGGTAGCAAAGTTTTGTTGCTCGGCATCTCTGGCTCTTTAGCTCAATGTATATGGTGTGCTGGAAAGTGATTAAGATAGATTGTTGTCTCTGTTAAAGTGATTAATAGTTTCTACTTCTGTTTATCTTGTAATATAATTCAAAGTTGGCTGTTGGTTATATACTGACAATTGTTAGGCTTCTATTTCTGTTGAAACTTTAAATTCTGTTGTCTTGAAGCAACTGTCTATTTGAGCTTCTCCTATGCTTGGATAAGGGGGGACGGTTGTGGTAACTTTTTTGATTTATTTTATCAATTGTAGTTATTAATTGTTAAATTATATAGTAGTAATAGTTTTCAATTGCGAAAAGCATCGAAATAAGAGTGGGCAGAATTTATGAGTCACCCATTAGGCAAATGCATTTTTCGACTCTCATTTGTCTTCACAACTCAAATTATTAAAGCTTCCAAAACATAACTGCATGTTCCATTGGAAAGGAAGTAGAATCTTGAAATCAACTATGCCTGTTCATTTTGTTTTCCTAGTTCTCTATTTGTTTGGGCCTTGGCATGATTGATAAAGTCGTTGTCATGTGATAAAAAAGTCACGGGTTCGAACTGTGGAAACAGCCTCTTACAGAAATGTAAGATAAAGCTGCGTGAAAATAAATTCTTGTGATCCGCCCCCATTTTTTTTTTTCCTGTTAAAACAAAAAAGATACATAGAGTGGAAGTGGAAGTCAAAGTAATGAACCAATATAAGTTCAATAACTTCTCTTCGCATTTAGCATACAAACTCAAATTTATATTTGTATTGTCACATACTTGAGATGGCCTTTGGTAGTTCTCCTTTCACAGTTCCATTGGGACAGAAATTAGAAAAGTGATATTGTTTGCCCTACACAAAATAGATAATTTTTGCTCCTCCAAATGGCAACTGCCGCAAAAGACAAGTTCCTGCATCACATCATATGATGTCAAACCAGAGAGAAATACTCCCTCTATTGCACTTTTCCACATCACTTACTATATGAGATATAAGCCAAAATTTAGGAATTTGTTGTTGAATCCAAAAAAGAAAAAGAAAAAAAAATGGTTGTGGCAGGAAGCTTATACACTTTCTTTCAGGTGAAAAATAAGAACAAGCAATTGAACTGATTATGCTTACACTATTTCAGCTTGTACTACCTATCAAAACTTAAAACTAACACTGCCCTGAGAAAATCTCAAAGTCACTTGGATTTTCCTTTAATTGAAGTAGGCCCTTTTGTTGATGATTTCTTGTAAGGTGACTTCTTCACCTTCAACTTGCTTGGAGTAGATGACGATTTCCCTCCTTGGTTCCTCCGGTTCTTGTCCTTTTTCACATTGTACATGTTTACGGCCTGTGGTATAGGTGAAAACAAATTAACACAAATTAGCACCAAGGAATTTTCTTCGGACGATGAAATGATGTTCGTCGTTAACAAAAATTAGCACCTAGCAATTTTCTTCAAATAATGAAATGAAAGAGATATACATAAGTAGAGACATCAGAAAGACGTAGTATAACCAATACCTTTTGCACATTTAGTATCTCGTGGGAGTTCTTGGCCATCAATTTGTTTAGAACCTTTTCGGTTTGCTGTTTCTCTAAGGAGCCCATTCCTGATCCTTCCGCAACTGGTAAGAACTGATTGTAAAGTAAACTGGAGTTAGACATACAATATGTTCAAAACTTAGCAAATCTAAGCACGCACTTCCCATAATACAAACCTTACGGTACTTCTTATCATGTTTTAGGGGTTTTTCCCCTGGCAATTTCTTGTCAAATTTTCCGCCACTAGCTGTTGCATTTGCTGCCATTCCAGCAACATTGCCGAGTTCATCCTTGCTAATTTTCCTCGGTGCAGCTTGTGTTCCTGTTATAGGCAGTGCCGTGGCAGCAAGCTGAACATGACTGCAAATAGAAACACACCTTCGTTCATCAAAAACATGAGTTTAAGAGAATAAGGTCGACGCAAGGTTCAAAACAATTGAAACAGAGGTTGATAATTTCTTGAATGGAATCTGCTAAGCAATAAGATACTCAATAGCTAGTCAAAACTGAATCTTTAAAACAAAGGATTCGACACATGGAACAAGAAACCTAATCAATCTTCATAGATGGCAGGAATTAATAAAGAATTAAGGTTTTGGCAGAAAACTAATGAGAAGTTTAGATGAACAAGACCTTGGCAAGGCACCAGCTTTTGCAGCTTCCTTCAAGTTGCTTAATCGATTTTTCTGTTGCTTTTCTACTCTCTTCTTCTTTTCTTCTTGTCTCTTAGCAAAAGGATCTTGACCAGGCTCTAAAAAAACCAAACAGGGATAGGACATTTTCAGAGCAATGTCAAAATGCTAATGCAGATATGGTCTTCCGTCACAAAATTAAGTGGCTTTCCTCTATAGTGACCTGGAAACAGCCTCTCTACCTTCAAAAAGATTGGGGTAAGGTCTGCGTACACACTACTCTCCCCAGATCCCACGATGTGGGATAATACTGGGTGTGTAGTTGTTCCTCTTAATGATCATTGTACGGACTTGATTGACATAAGAGAGTACAATCGAAATCACTATACATTGAGAACTGAGATAATGAACTTTGACTTAAAGACAAACATTTATTTTAGGATGTTATGACCCTTTAAATTCTATGATTCAAAATTCTTGCCATGTTTGAGACCTAAAAGCAAATCGAGATATTGCAGAAGGCAAGAATGAAATTTCTCTTATTTACCATCAGTTTCCTTGGCTTCAATGATTGGCACATCTTTGTCATCATTTACGCGATCGTAGCCATGTCGGCGCTTCCATGAACCAGTTTGTTCATCAAAAACAACCTTGTCTTTCTTACGTTTTTGTATACCTGCAAGACATTTTCAAACATAAAAAAAATGATGAAATTCAATTAAATCAAGAGTTAACTGTCCTAAAATCCACAAGACATTCACACGGCACCTTTCTTCTTCGCGAACACTTCCCATTTTGTAGGAGGTTTAGGCTTTGGAAGCTGAAATAAGCAAATCATATTAAGCTATTGATACCGCAAGTTAACTTTCAAGCAACTGGATAAAAGACAAATCAAATAAAATGAAAAGATCCAAAACCAACTCTAGCTATTGTAATATCTAGCATGCAAAAGGATATGGTTAAATTGCATTTTCATAGCTTATGCTGCGTATCAGATTCAATTCACATTTGGAGATCGAGTCACATATGAGATTTCACTTATGCTCCCCCAAGGCATTATGAGGTTGGACTATTCCTTATCAGCAAGTACCAACTCAATAGAAAATACTTTCAGTTGTTGAAAATATAGTGAATGCCCAGAAATGAGTTCATTGTTGCTAATACATACTCTAACACACAACTCTCAATTGATTAAGAAAAACACAATTCTTGCATAAATAATAGAAATGAGGTTTTACAGGCTTCTCTCGAGGCAATCTTGTATTTGGTTGAGGCAACTTGACTAGAGGACCATCAGGACTTTCTGTTGAAGGTAAGTTGAAGAGGGCATCTGCAATAGCTTGAACTAACTTGGTCCCTTCCTGTAGACACTCCTTCACAAGCTCCTCCCTGCATATTTGGAACAAGAATATACAACAAAGAAGAAATCAGTTGAGTGTCCTTATCACTGTAACTTAGTCAAAACATCAAATTTGAGCCAACAGCATTAAGCTGAGAGCAACTTTCCTTCCCCTTGAGTTATACTAAAAAAACAACTTTAATAGAAACATCTCTTATATATTTGGAGCTAGAATGTATGAAGCATAGAACAAATTCCATGGGTGTCATTCTATAGAAACTTGGCTTGTTCAATAATTAGGTGCAAATGGCATAAAGCAAATACCTCTTGAAAACCATCTTAAATACACAAGTATTAGCTAAAGGGATCGCTAGGAAATAGAAGCAAGACAACTAGACATCTCGCACAGCACTCCTCAATGATGATGTTGACTGTTGCAAAAATAGAATCGGCTTAATCTGCCTTTAATATGAATACTTGGAAGTTGGTAAAGTTCTCCCCCCTTATTCCAGTAAAAATGAGTCCCTCAGACCCCGAGATATTAGCGTATTCCAACAGTAAACTTTTGCGGATCGCATCCAAAGGGAAAACTCAAAAGGAAGCTGATTGGGGTTGGCCATCAGAATCCTCTCTACCTATTCTCCTCTATTCAGGTCCATGTTATAACAATACCAACTGATTTTCCTTTTAAAAGGCAAACTCGGAGTTCTTTAGATCTCACACTTACCTCTACATAGCTAACCAGTGTAACCCAACTAGCTAGGTATCACGTAGACTATATTGTGCTTCCATCCTCTTATATCCACAGCTAAGTCTCCACTGATTCCGCCAAATCTTTAAGTCTTTTGACACTTTTCTTGTGATTTTAGTTCTACCCCTTTACTCCAAGAGGACTCTGTCACTTCCAGCTTTCGAGTAGAAAAAAGCACAGAGAACATAGGACATGCAAAAGAAGGGTAATTCTCAAATATCTCTTTTGACGATGTCCAGTAAGTTTAATCTAGTCCTTTAATCCAAGCTGATTCTTGTCACCCCATAAATTAAAAACAATGTAACCAGAGAAAAGCACAGAGAATACAGTACATGTTAAATTCTTAGCTAAGTCTGCACGATTTTATGTAATTTTATGCCTACCCCTGTACTTCGGAAGGTTGACTTTATCACCCCATAAATAAATAAAAAACAACATAACTTTTAAGCAAACATTATCCAAAGGGTGGAATAAAATGCTCTAAAACCATTCCACGATTCCACCTTTCGACATAAAAAGCACAGAGATTACAATACACATTAAACCCTTAGCTAATCTACACGATTTCATGTCAATTTAGGTCTATCCCTTTACTCCAAATTGACTCTTATCACCCCATAAATAAATAAATAAAAACAAAAATTAAAGCAAAAATCATCCAAATGGTGGAATAAAATGCTCTAAATCTTTTCAAAGATTCAAGCTTTCAACAGAAAAAACGCAACGAGAATAATATTACATGTTAAAACATTAAAATTACCAAAAAGAGTGAACTCTGTTACCCCATAAATAAATAAAAAGCAACATAACCTAAGCAAAGATTATCAAAAAGGGTGGAATCAAATGCTCTAAATCCTATCAAAGATTCAATGTTTCTACTATTAAAAAGCACAGAGAATAACAGTATATGTTAAAGAAGGAAACTTTTCAAGAAACTGAAACCTGGACGAAGGAGGAGAAGCAAATCTGTGATGTGGGTATGAAGCCATGAGATTCCCTAAGTCCATCTCGTATGATTCTTGAGCAGCCGCCTCCATTTTTTTGTGTGTGTGTGTGTGTGTGTTTTTCTGCTAAATGTCTGAAAGAGAAGCGAGGGTTTAAGAAGTTGGGTTGTTCTTTATTTCTAAGTTTTTCTATTTTATGCTTTGTAAGTCGATGGTTCTATAGGCGACCTACAGTTTTAAGAAAACAACTTACTAAAAGTTCCCACTAACTTACTAAATATTCTAAACTCACCCCAAGCTTTCCACCATATATGGCTCAGGAAGCCCTTTCAACGCAATTCAAGATCTTTGGTTATAATAGTTATAATTGTGTGATTTTTACCTAGCTATATTATATTATAAATTTATTTACCCCTATTAACGAGAGGTTAGTTTAGTGGGTATCAGGAGGGGTAGAGATAGGCATAAGAAGTTTTGGAAAAAGGTGATTAGGCGAGATATGACGCAGTTGAAGCTGACTGAGGACATGGCAGTAGATATGAGGGTGCGAAGGTTGAAGAATAGGGTAGAAGGATAGTAAGTAGTCGAGCATTTTTCTTTGTCTTGCTCAGTTCGCTAGCATTAGTGTTAGTATGATATCTTTTTATTCATATATTGCTATTACTACCTGGAGTGTAACTGTTTTCTTGGCTTTGATTTTATTTTTATCTTCTTGTTGTTCCTACATGTTGCCATTAATTTTTTTCATCCGTTCTCCAACCAAAGGTCTATCGAAAATAGCATCTCTGCCCTTCCAGGGTAGGGGTAAGACTGCGTATATCTTACCCTTCCCAGACCCCACTTGTGAAAAATCATTGAATTTTTTGTTGTTATTGTATAATTTTTATATATAATTTATCAATTATATACAAATTAATTACAACTAAGAATCCTTTAATATTAGGTATTTAAAAGGGAATAACCTATGTACCACATCTCTTTCTTCGTGTCTCTCTACCATGTTGTACATTCTTTGGCGATTATTAGTTTAAGAAGTCCGATAGACTTCCATTTAGGTTAATTCTTCTAAATTTTGTCATTCAATAAAGTGCTTTGAGTTTTATTAGGTTGACTAGCCAGGTACAGTTAAACTTATAAAATTAGGCTTTTCCTTTTCCTATTATGCAGTATAATATACAGAAAAGGGTCAAAATCATCCCTATTGTTTGGTAAATAATTTATATTTATCCTCCATTCATCTATCAATTCAAAAACGCATATTACGTCTACCTATCAGCTCAAAAATGCACATCATATTATTTTTATTAATAAAATTACTCCTACGTTTAACGGCAAAGCAGGTGAACCCTACTTTTGATGCATTGATACTGTTTTATCCGGCCACGTGGTTTTTGCTTCAATTAATATCTCTGAATATAATAAATACCCGTCTCATTATTTGACCCGCCCAAGTTAATTTCTTCCTCCAATTAATTTATACTCCTTCTCCTTCATTCCCAATCCTCTCATCCATTTCTTTAGCATGAAGATAAATTTTTTATCTTCTGTTCTTCAAAAAGAAAAAAAATCTAGTAGATATTTGTCTTTTGTACTAGTAAACGTGGCACCATTATTTGCTTCTTCTGTTTCATTAATTTCGTTTCCTCCGAAGATCATGTTGATCGTTTGGCATGGAGGTTCCTCTCCTGCTTTCGGGATTTGAGCGTCTCCCCTGTCCTGGCCATAGTTGTTTTTGGCTCAGTTACTCAAGAATTCTCTGAGGTGACCGTTCTTTAACAACCTTACCACTTCCTCTCGGAGGTGCCGGCAGTCCCCAGTCCGGTGACCATTAGTGCCATGGTATTCACATCATAAATTTGTGCCCCTCTAGTTAGGATTGGACTTCATTGATCTTGGGAACCGCTCCTCTTTGATATCTCTCATGGCCGACACTAATTTCACTACGTTGAAATTGTATTATGATAACTTTGGATAGGAAGGGCCTCGTGGCCCCGGGATCTCCCTATCCTACAGCGGTTTGTTATTCTACCCGCGATTGGTTCTCCTGTCATTGATAAACTTTTCAACCGACCGAAAGCTCCTGCCACGACCTTTCGTCCGCTCGTAGGGTAGAAACCGTCCTCTTGAAGTCCGTCTATCCGAGTCAGCATCATCTCTCATTTTTTCTTTGTTCTTCTCCCGTTCTTTTGCCAATGACAGAAAGTCAACCTCATAGTCTTCGATCCTTATTTTTGATTCGTATGGACATCCGCCATAGTTATTGATTGAAACTCGAGAAGACTTTCCTTCAGCTTCCGGAAAGCATCTAAAATCCTCGGGTTTAAACCCTTAGTGAACGCTTTAGCTGCCCATTCATCCGAGACAACCGGTAACAACATCCTTTCCTTCTGGAACCGAATAACGAACCTTCATAATAACTCGGATTCTCCCCGGGCGATCCTGATTATGTCGGCCTTTCGGGCTTATACCTTTCTGGCGCCGGTGTGAGCCTTGATGAACGAATCCGCGAGAATTTTGAAGGAATCTATGGAATGCTCGGCAATAATGAGTACCATGTCAAGGCTTCCCTCGTGAGAGTCTCACCAAATTTCTTCAATAACACGGACTCGATTTCATGAGGAGCCAGATCATTTCCTTTCACCACCATTGTGTAGGTGGTGATGTGTTTCTGTGGATCTGAGGTCTCATCATATTTTGGCATTTCAGGCATTCTGAATCGCTTTGGGATTAATTGCGGGGCCGCACTCGGTTTGTAATTAGATGTACTTCTTCGAGCTCGAGCCTTTCAATACCGGAGGTGCTCCCAGGATTTTCGTTCATGTGGGTGTTTACTTCCTTCATGAACCGCAAGAGTTCCTTCTTGAACGGATCGTTATCGCTGTTGAGGCTACATTTACTCCCCCAGCCCTATCGGAGCCAGAGTGTTGTTGTTGACTCTCTGCATTGTTTGGTTCGCATGAATAACAGGAGGAACTGGATCTCGCCTGTTTGCATTATTTGAAGCGCCTGATAGCGCCTATTTTAACTCTTTCATAACCTGATCCTGCCGCGTGAGGTGGCCTAGGATGATTACATGTTGCCCTTGCAGGATCCTCACCGCGTCTGCTACGTGCCCCTGATCAGCATCATCTGGAGTCGCTTCCCGTACTTGTCTGGGGTACCGCTCGTTATACACCGACGTGTCA
Organism: Nicotiana obtusifolia; assembly: GCA_002018475.1. NCBI lineage: Eukaryota > Viridiplantae > Streptophyta > Magnoliopsida > Solanales > Solanaceae > Nicotiana > Nicotiana obtusifolia. The sequence goes on along the minus strand of MCJB01033880.1, from coordinate 14,017 downwards.
TCTTCCCCCTCATTGTGAGTGTCGTTGATTGTGTCCTCAAAATGGGGGTGTTCCCCTTGAACCTCAGGATTGCGAGTGTTATTAATGGTATTGATTGCCATTCTTTATGATTTTGCTAAGACAATAACGATCAAAGTTTGTGAATGAAAAAGGTAAGGATCAACTTAACCATATGACTGTCTAGGCCCCACGGTGGGCGCTAAACTATTTATCCAAAAAATGGTACACTTGAATTTGTATTCGAAAAATGGTACATTTGAATTTGTACGTGGTTTCTAGACAAATGGATCAATTCGATCCCAAAAGAAAATGAATTAATCTATACTGATGCAAGATACTTAGCTCAAATATAAATAAAATGGTAGATTTGAAGAGCCTGAGAACATGGTTTCCCGATACCATGATGATAAGACCAACAAGTGAGAGAGAAAAAATAGTATCAAAATGCTATGAAGAATATATTCAATGTAATCTAGGAAAAAAAGGCCCTACAATGATTGTTGAGCCTATATTTATAGCTAAATGGTTGTAATAGTTGGGTCCACCACTAATGACAATTATTGAAGTGCGATAATGGAAACCTAACGGTAAACATAAATGTCAAATTCCTGTAATGATCAGTTACTCTTTAATGATGTGAAATATTCTTCACTAAATGCTACCAGGCGCAGCATGTTTAATGCCTTTATGGACTTGCCTTTCTCGATGACACACGGGTAGATGTGCTCGGTTTTCTGTCCTTCCGACTTTGATTCCACGTGCCCCTTTTTTAGTGGCCATGTATCATAACATATTTTACCCAACACACTTTTCATAACGTTGAATGAATTTCCTGTAATCGCTACAAAGTCCCAAAAACCCTCTCATCGCTTTAAGAGTTGTTGGTTTTGGCCATTTGGTGATAGCTATAATATTTGGAGTATTATCATTTTTAGCGCGCATCAAAAACCATTTATATTTGATAGTCGAAAAAGTATATAAACTATATATATATATACAAAAAATTTATATTTTCTCGACTATTATTTTAAAAGTAGCTATACAATATCATTTTTCCTTAATATTTTCAGGATCCACCGCAACACTATTGTTGGCTATAATATGACCAAGGTACTTAACTGACCTCAAATTAAAAAGACTTTTTCTTGGGGTTGACAAAAAACTTATGAGTTCGTACAAGTGAGAAGACAATTTGCAAATGCATTAAATGATCCTCCCAACATGTACAATAAATTAGAATTTCGTCAAAGAAAACCAAAACAATTTTTCGGAGATGATGTTTGAATACCTCATTGATATGAGAGTGGAAGGTAATTATTCATCTAATTATTCATGCCTTTGGTAAAATTTGTATTATTACTTCATATTTGAGTAATATATAGTCTTTAAAAATAATTAAGGATTTTCGGAATCGCTTACAATGGCTCTGATCCCATGCTAAAATTGAAAGATTGGCAACTCCGATATGTGGGAGAATTTCTCACGCTTTTCTCATTATCAAATCAACTATTTATACAAGAGGAAAAGGAAAAACAAAACGCTATAAACAAAAGCCTAGCTTGCTCTCCGACAAGTGAGAGGCTTGCTCAGTTGGTAAGGCATCTTCACCCACGATTGTTAGGTCCTAAGTTCGAGTCACGCTGGAGAGAAAGTGTGAAAAACACTATAGATCCTCCTAATTTTGGGAGGAATCTAAAAAAAAATAAAAAAAAATTGCTCTCCAAGCACCTATGAGATATGCCAACATATATTACAATAATAACTAAATTTACTAGAATTACAACATTGACATTTATTAGAACTCATAATGGTGACCACCTGTATTATCCTGCACAAAAAACAAAACAATAAAAAATGAAATGTCAGATTTCCCAAAAATTAAAGGAAGGAAAAAAAATTATTGCAAGAATGAGCACAAGGCATTATTGGACAGATTTAAATTATATAGAATTATGCTGTAAAGAATTTTACACTATTGGTGCAATTATACTTATTAAAGCATGTTATTATTATTTTATCTAGTGAAAGTTTGGCTACTAGAACAACAAACTAAGAATTTAAGAGGATTATAACCTAAACTTAAAACTATTTATTTCCAAAAATAACATAAAGAGAAAGAAAGAATCTAACTAAAGACTACATTGTAAAAGAAGGCAGAGCCATAAAAATTACCCACTATGCAAGAAAATTACAAAGTCAATCTATTAGAAATCAGATGGAAGAGTATGAATAAAAAAAGGCAGTCTAGTGCATAAAGCATCATGTGTTCACGTTGCGTCTAAAAAAGAGCCGGGCGATGTGATTTATGCAGCCTACCCTGATGCAAGCATCAGTAGCTTGATTCCACGACTTGAACCCTTGAACTAAATCGAGACTACTTTACCATTCCAAGGCTTCTCTCATGGAAGAGTATGAATAGTTACAAGTTAACTACTCTTTCATACTTGACCTCAAAGGGCAAGTCTGGTGCACAAAGCATTTCACGTTCACGCTGGGTTTAGGAAAGCGCCGCAACCCAAGGGGTGCGATGTAGGCAGCCTACATGGATGCAAGCGCCAGTTTCACGACTTGAACCTGTGACCTATGGGTCACACGGAGACAACTTTACTGTTGCTCCAAGGCTCATTTCACGGAAGAGCCTGAATAGTTACAAGTTAATTACTCTATTTCATAATTGACCTCAAACATATAGGACCCCAAGAAAGAAGTAAATCAAGGAAAAGATCTCTTACAATCTCAGAGATATGGACCTCGACAGAACTTGCATAGTTGTCTTGCATGTCCTGCTGAATTTGCTTAGCAGAATTCCCAACAGATTCGTTACACCTCCTTATATCAATCAGAGCAAGGGTGATTATATCTGCAAAATCTTGAGGAATTGAATACAAAAACCTACAACGTTCAAGAAATAGTCGTTCAAGGCACGGAAAGTGATCACAACTGGCTCTCCAGTACTCAAATTCCAAATCTTCCAGGAGCAAGAGTTTCAAGCTAGGAAAGCCTTCATCTACTACTTCCCACGTCTTGCCTACACAGGCACGATATGTTAGTTTAAGGGCCTCGAGCTTGGGCAGCTTACCAACAATGCTCAAATCATTCCATCTCAAAAAAGTCCGACTAAAAGCTAACTTTTTCAGGTTTTGTGGAAAAACATCTGCTGGTGGAAGGAGCAAAGGTCGCAAAGTACCTGAATGTGGTCGTTTTTGCCCTGTAAACCTTAAGTAATCTGAAGGTCTGCTTTTCAGAAAGAAAGGACGAACCGGAAGATAGTTATAATACAGATGAAACTCCAATTCCTCTAGCTGATCTAAGTAGCGAAAATCATAGATGTTCCTGCAACTATAATAGTCTTCCGCGATGCCATATATTTGCAACTTCTTTAAATTGGGAAATAGTCTAAAGACAGAACTAGTACAATACCAAGGATTCCATCCGGACAAATACTGCAAATTTTTCAGGATCAAACTTTTCTCTGTAGGCTCATGATATCGCAAGTAATTCCAATCCAAACAGAGGTGTCTCAATTGCTGCATTGTTAAAATTTCCGATGGTAATATGAAAGGATATGGCCGTTCCCATTGCCAACGCTTGAGATGTGGAAAATTGAGTATAAAAGTTTGCAGATAACATAGGCTAGATATTGATGGAGGAATGTCTATTGATGAGGGAATTTCCTTTCCTATATACTTGTCCACAGCAGGAGAAAGAGTCAAAGCGAGGTATCTCAAGTGAATTAAATCAAGTATTCCACTGGGGAAAGTACCACATCTCACTGAAGCAAGATCTAGTATTCTTACTAGCTTGAAACGCAACGACCTTTGAATGAACCAGGTCCCTTTAAAACAGATAATAGAACGGACCTCATTGTCAGGATACATATCCAAGTTTTTCTCAATTATACCGTGAAACACTTGGTTCAATTGGATACTGATCCGACCTTGACCGTTAGAGGAAAAATGCATGGATTGCTCTAATGGATTTTGACCATCGTTTTCTCCAATAACATTCACAAAATTCACATTTTGAGCTTCCCTCAAGCAGAGTTCACGTGTCACATCATGCATTCCACAACTCTCGATTTTCCCATCAAAAGTCAAACTGCGGATGGAAATTAAACTTCTATCTATAAGATCTTTTAAATATTTTTCTGCCACTTCTTCCATGCTTTTCATCTCTTCTACCTTCAAAAATCCCTCCGCTGCCCATAATTTCATAAGTTTATCGACAAAAATTAGTTCATCCTCTGGGAAGATTGCAAAATATAGAAAGCACGGTTTTAGGTGATTAGGCAAGTAATGGTAACTCAATGCCAACACCCTCATGCATTGGGCATCAACATCTGTGCTTACCACTGAACTTACATTCTCGACAACACTATACCACTCATCCAATGCTTTACCCATTTTGGAGAGAAGTCCAGCAATCACGGTAATTGCTAGAGGTAATCCTCCACATTTTAATGCAATTTGTTTCCCGATTATTTCAAAATCGAGATCAAAATATTCCTTCTCAAAAACCTTTTCGCATAGTAAATTCCAACTTTCATTAGAATTCAGAAGGCGCATTTGGTAAGGAGGTTTACCTGAGCTAGCATATTCAGCCACATCCACATTCCGAGTAGTCAGGAGTATCCGGCTTCCATTATTACAGTCTGAGAAACATAGTTTTATATCATCCCAAGCTTCTGTAGTCCATATGTCATCAATCACTACCAGGTACCTCCCGCCTTTTAGAAGCTTTTGGAGTCGATCTGCTAGTTGCCCAACATCTTGCTGATCATAAAATTCATAAGTCTTTCCACTTATAGAAAAAAGAAGGCCTAGGAGTACATTTCTCGCACCATAATCTAGTGAAACAGTAGCTTTTGCACGAATGTCAAAGTGAGACATAATGAAAGGGTCACTGTAGATTTTGTTAGCCAAAGTTGTCTTGCCGATGCCACCCATCCCTACGATCGAGACAACTTCTAGTTCACTTCCCCCTCTGGCGAGTTGATCCTGCAGCATCTCGAATTCAGTTTCATGACCAACCATTGTATTCTCAAGCTCTAAGGCAGGTTGAGATACATCGGCAAGAGACAAATTTTGTGCTTTCAGATCTTTGCTATTGGTATACATGTTCTGCACTGCCGCCCACTTGTTCATCGCGAAACCAATGTGTCCTACTGCTTGTTTCAAGAGGGAAAAAAGTTCCCAAGAATCTAAATTTCGTGTAACTGCGTCTTTTGCTAAGAAAACTTTCCTTGATTCAGATTCAACCATATCTTCCGCGCTACACGCTAGCTCTATGATTTCAGCTTCCAAACTTTTCAATACCTCAAGATCCCCTTTCGTTTGCAATGGTTTCTCCAAAACAGATCTCAAAGATTCAAGCTTTTCATAGAACGATTGCAGCTTAAGTCCAGTAAATTGCATTGATTGTTGTATGGTGCTCATAAGGGAAGTAACAGCAGCATAAGCCATGTCCCTCGTTCCCTCTTTTGTGTGTGATAGAAGACCAAATATCTCTTAGTATGATTACAACAAATTGCCACAAGTTCCTAATTTCTCAATTAAAAAACAGAACAAACAAAGTCTTTCTTTTATTTCTTGCATTATTTTAAATGTTGCCAGTACGGCAAACAAAAAGCATCAAAGTTGTTGGGACTTGGGACTTATCAGAAAAATATTTCAGCCACTCTCTAGTTATCAACTAGCTGGAAGTTCAGCCCTAGTTTTAGTTTTACAGTTACTAATCTGAATAGTTGCAATATATTTAAGAAAATCTATGATATTAAAGTAATCTTATATGTTTGTCACTTTTCGCTTCTCAGAAGTCAAACTAGTAAACTTTAATGAATATTTTATAGTTTATGCATTCAGCATAAGTTTTACTGGTTATTAGCTTATGAAGTGAAACATATTCAGTAGTGAAAATGATAAATTTACTAACAGGTAAAAGCAGAAAAATTCCAGGTCACTATCACATCATAAAAGTGTCCACTAACCTATCATCTAAATAAAAGAAAAGACCAGAGGCCTCTCTCTTTTTCTTTTATCCAACTTTGTCTAAAGATAGGATTCTAACAAGAAAAAGAAGAAAATAATGTGATCGTTAATTATCTTTGTTACTGTTATCTTTTTGAAGGGAGTCTAGGAATAACTGATAATATTGCTACCATGTGACCAAGAGATTAGGGGTTCACTACTTTCGGAGATTGTTTTGTCGTGCTAGGTCATTGACATATCTTTTTTTGTTTTTAATTGACACCAAGAATGAATTGGATCAAAACGACTTTCCTGTTCAATTCTTTGTATCTGTATTGATTTCTGACCGCACGGAATCTCCATAGCCAATTTTTCATTTATTATAGAACTGTGTACAATAGACCCTTATGGTCCTGTCCTTTCCGAAACCCCGCGCATAACAAGAACTTAGTGCACCGTACTGCTCTTTTTATTTTTGTCTTCTTGCTTTTCCTGCACTTTGTTCAATACTTGTTCCTTGAATTAAAATTCTATAGCTCACCGGAAAATGCTGCTCAAGGGGGTTATTTGTCCCATTCAAAAGCGGGTATCGAGTAAAGTTAAGGGGATTTAGTTGTATTTACTTTCATATAATTGCATAATTTCTGAATTTATTCACTAGTCATTTCAAACAAAAATGAGATCCATTTGGTTAATAAGCGTTACCCCTTTGCTTTAAATCCCAGAAAGGGGAACACACACACACATACATATATACATGTATGTGTATATATATGTATTATATGTATGTGTGTATATATATATATATATATATGTATATATGTATATATGTATGTATATATACATCCTCCAATTTATATGGAGAAATCACCTCTGGTGCGCAAGTTAGAAAATTCAGATAGTACGAGCCCGTCCTCCACCCTCCTCCCAACTATATACCAAGCTTTGTTCGCAGCAGAAACATGATTCGAACTCATGACTTGCGCTTAATCCACACATCATATGTTGCATTCCACTGGACCAAATTGCAAGGAAATCACAGAGAGAGAGAGAGAAGAGAGGAATCATGTTTAGAAAGAGTATTCTATTTGTCCAAAAATGAGTCTTGATTCTTGAAAATGGCAGATACATATTTAGTTCTCTTTAATTTCAAGCAATCATTTGTGCCCCTGATGTGAAGCCATGGTCCACTAATCTTTTGATGTGATGACCAACAATCCCAGCGCACCTATCAATATATACTGCATACGTGGAAAAGGCCTAATATTAGAATTTCATTGCACCTGGCTAGTCAATCTAATAAAACTCAAACACTTCATTGCATTTAGAGAAAGCAGAATTAGAAGTTTGATTCATAACAAACCTTGATAATTGGCTTTTCCGTCATGATTATGGTCACCCATCCAACATAAGGCAAGAACCTGAAATGGACATGCCACTAGTTTAGCATACAAGGGACAAATAGGTAATGCACAAAGGGCTGACAAAACACACACCCACAAAAAAGGGATCATTATACGAATGAATGTGTGTCTATAGTCTATAAGCACACACAAACACACAGAGCTTATATTTGAGAAGTCATAATGGTCGGAAATAATGATAAACTTCTATACCAATTTTAATTGAAAAGGAAAACCTCACATGGCAAATAGTTAACAGTATGAATTCTACGAACTTATTATGGATTAGTTGTTCAGTTGTTGGAGTTTGCAATATTGCATTGCGTGGGATGGAAAAGAGTGCATATTCAAACAAGATAAAGCTAAGAAGGCAACGAGCACCGAGGCAACACCACTAAAAGCACCTCAACCGGGTCGAACCCAACCTAAGCACAGAGCCACAGACCTCAAAAGATGAGAAACCAAAGATCTAAAGAGCACATTAAATTGTCAACTCACCCAACAGCTCTCCCCATAATGTGATGCCGTTGCAGCCACAGTTGACCATGAGCATAGAGAAGTCTGTCATCACCAAAGTTGTTGTCTCCTAAAGATATGAATCATATACAAACAAGAAAATTTAATAGTCTTCATTAAGGACACGCAACGAAGGCATTTTCATTTGATTAGTACAAAGAAACAGAGCACTATCTGAAATAAACTCTTTGATAGTTGAAAAACTATAAAATGATTGATGTGCACCTCATAGACCGTAATTAATTTATGATCATTGATGCAGAGAGAGAGAGAGAGGGAGAGAGAGAGATAGATCCATATAACACATCCTTGACCTCGACTTAATATGCATCATACAATTGAGTACCTTTTGTAAGGACATTAACTTCTCCAGTGTCTTGGCGCTCATGAACCTACAATGGGAAACACAAAAGATTAATGGTTTTTAATTTACCAAGAGGAAGAAAAAGTGGGCAGACAACAAGTGCAGCTCAGAAGCAAAACTAGTCAGTACAGGATTCACATTCCTTTTTATCATTATGATTCAACAATGTTTCAGTTCCTTCTCCCTTCTCCTTTACAGGGTTCGTACTGGGATCGGGTCGGAGGTAAATAAAACCAAGTGTTACTACAAATTGAAGGAGCAAGTGAAGGAAACTGTAGGAAGTTACTGATAGTATTTGCCAAATGCTATTGTCTGTTCTCTGGTAGACTCATTTAGCAGATCCAGAATTTACTTTTTACAGATGCACTTCTCTCAATTATCAAGAAAGAGAAAAAGGGCAAAACACCAGCCAGACTCTATACCAATCCTACTTGGATTGGTTACATATATAAAAAAGGAAGGTCATAAGTCACTTGATTCACTTCAGAATGCCACTTCATTTATCAGTCCCGTTTTCTTCTTTTCCTTGTGAAAATCTGATAGACATTTGCACATTCCTTGTTTTACTACCAGTACACATAAAAATTGATGCAGGCAATCAAGATTCAAGATCCTATAATGAAGCACAACCACATGAAAGAACATTTTGTATAGAGAGACTACTTCCCAACATACCTTTATGACACGATGAACAATTGGAATTTCACGTCCCTGTGCAACATAAAACATGCCATCAGCAGAAGTAAATTTCAAAGGTCAATAACAAATAACGGCACAGCTTTCAGCTAGATGATTTTGACAGATTGAAGTCCAATCGACGAAATTGATAGCAATCATGAGCAAAACTAAATGGGATCAATCTTGGACTACATCATTACAGTTGTGTTTTCTAAAAGAATACCACGTTTGATGATCCTCCACCATTGTTTCAAGTGCTATATCATACTTAGTGCTCTTTTTTCTACAAATTTCATCCTTGTGCACTTCACTGTAAACAACTGAATTTGAGTTGACGAATTAAACACATTATGAATTGATCTCCTCATTGCACCTCTCTTTCACTCTCTCTCTCTCTCCTCTTAAATTTCTTTCTCCTTTTTTGCTCATTTCTTCCATTAACTTCTCTCCTATCTCTTTTTTATAAAAAAATAAAAAATAAAAAATTGACAAGGACTTCTCTCCTATCTCCTATTTTAGTACTAAATCATCATCATCATCGGAAGCCTCTCAAAAAAATAGTTGTCAATTTCTGAGTATCTATTGATTCAGGTCTACCATATCATATTTAATGATCGTTTATTCCTAGCATCAGATTCCTAAATTTCCATTCATCCCAAGTCTCCAACAAAAATATGTATATTAATTTCATTAACTTATTTCATTAGTATATCCTCAGCAGCCATCATAACTATATGAGCAAATGTAAAACGGAATGAATAAAAGTCTACCATCAGTTAGGCTTTTAGATAAGGAGATTCACATAATTTAACATGGAATCATAGCAATTTTGAGCTCCTAATTTCAAGTCTCACCCCTATAACAAAATATCTTCACGTGCTTGACCCAAGAGAAAAGAATCTTCACGTGAGGGGTGTGATACATATCTAACTGAATACATAAAGGTGTCCCTCTCTAATAAACTAAACTTTTGTACGAAGCGGTTCACACAAATCAACATAATGTACATAAAGACCAATCCTATCAAATTTTCATCCTATTAGCTCTGAAACCCCCCCCCCCCCAAAA
>MCJB01033869.1:97410-146244 GCA_002018475.1 Nicotiana obtusifolia | reverse complement strand
GGTAGGGATCAGGTCCGATGTCTTCACCCTTACGAACCGGCTCATCCAGCCCTGGTCTCTGTCCTCGTCGATACTTGAGAACGGGGGCTTGCTCGCCCTACGTGTGAGTTTTATTAACCCCCCTCGGAAAATTCGGGGGCTATACAAACGCATCAAATGGTCTAGGGTAAAGGGTTGCCCCCCGGCTTTTTCCGCAAAAAAGCGGAAAAGGCGAATTATGCGCCAAATAGAGGGGTGGACTTGCCCTATTGTAACGCTGTACCTCTTGCAGAAGGCTACAACGATGGGATCTAAAGGCCCAAACGTAAAAGGGTAGGTATATACATTTACATAACCCTCTACGTAGGTTGTAATCGAATCTTCGGAGGAAGGGATTATCACTTCCTTATCTCCCCAGTTACACTCCGTTTTTACCCTGTCAACTACTTCTTCAGTGATAGAACTCATATACCTACTCACCGGTTCACCCCGACCCGGCGCGGAGGAGGCTTTCTCCACTTAAAATCAAACCCAATAGAACACCCAACCGGCAAGAACGCCTTTAGAGGGGGCTCAGCTGTGGTCTTTCCCACGGCGGCATGGGCGGTATTTTCTCCTCCCTCTACGGAATGGAAGGGAGAAGACTGTTGATGTTGAGGAACGCTTTTAGACGTTTTCACCATTAGAACCAGTGAAGGAGGAATGGGCGAGTAACGAGGAAGACAAAGTGAGGGCTTGGGGAGGAAAGGCAACGGCACAGGTAAAGCAGACGAAACGGTGAAAAAGAGGAGCAGATGAAAAAGAGAAGCAGATGGAAAAGAGAAGCAGATGAGGAGAAGATGGCTAAACGAAAAAGAAGCGGGAATTGCGAAAGTAAAGGGGGAGAAGTTCGAGGGGTAGTATTTCAAGCAGCGGCGGTTCGACAACCAAGAAAAAGAGGCATTTAATGAAGGGCAGGGGTTTGTCGCGAATTGACCTCTGAAAAGACTTTCCCCTTGATTAAAGCGCGTCACGGTGCTGATGTCACCAGACAAAAAGGGCGGTCAAATCTTAACGTAGTTTTAGAGAATCGGCGGCGGCTCATTTCGTCCTTTGTCGTTACCCTCCAAAGAACGAGGGGGCTATCTGTGTAAGGCAAAACCGGGTTTTTCATAAAAGGATCAATCGAGGTTGAATCTCGAGGTTGAACCTCGGGACCGGTTACCAGACCGGCAATCTGAACCATATGATCGGTGATCAGACTGATATCCTATATCGAGGTCGAATCATTTGACCGATGTTCGGACCGATGTGTGATGTCGACACCAAAAACCGGATGATCGATGCTCGAACCATTGACCGAGCATCGAAGTCGGGACAGAGTCAAGGCCAGATTCGATATGGCAATCGATAGAACATCCCGAGTTTGACCCCATCGATATGCCCGTTGCGTTCGCTGCCAACCGGTGATCAAAGGTCAGCGACACTGCTCAGAGCTGTTCATGGCACGTGGGGTCCTCACCTAACCTGCAGTACATCCACCAAATCTGCAGAACCTTCACCAAACGTGTATGAGTTCTACCAACTATACAAGGACACTGAAATGATTGAAAGAGACACCACGTGGGCAACCAGGGGGGGGGAGGGATTTTTTCCTATATATATGTATTAATGCACTGGGTTGGGGGACACATTTTTTGGAGCTGAAAACAAGAAACAAAAGGCAATATATTGATTATCTAGTTTTGCAATTGTAATCTCTCTCTCAAGTATTATATCCTTTCTCTCTTATCGTATACTTGTTTGCAATCGAATTCGTCACTTACTTATCGTTTCCCACGCTCAAAATTCAATTGATTTGTTTCCAATTTTTGGGGCAAACAATACTATAAAATAGAAGAAGTAGAGTATTTAGATGTTTGTTCAACTTACGATATTATCTCTAAGATTAAGGTTTCTTAAAGGATTAACATATGGCGTTCGGATCAGAGATTTTATACTTTGTGTTTTGATCCATAATTTTTAATCCACGTCTTCATTTAGACATAACCAAGAAAAAATGGATTTTGGAATAAAACCAAATCATTGTTTATTCCAGCTCTGGTTTTAAACGACTCGTGTAAATTGGTTCATCGGAATTTCCAATTATGAACTGCACAGATTTATTAAGTTATTAGCTCTTCGGCACGTGTATACCGAATCAAGTAATATTACATTTTATAAAATAATGTTAATATTCATAAATTAAAATTTTAAGTAAAATAATTATATATGTAAAAATAAAGTATAAATTTATCAATAAAATTTACCTATAAAAATAAACAATCAAATTTTAATTAAATACATCAAAGGACTGAAAGTTTGTTGCAAACAAACACCAAACTTTGCCCATTGACCATTAACTTAAGACACACCATAATTCCATTACCGAGTAACACTTCTTCATATGCAAGATGTTAAGTAAAGGAACCAATTATTTAAAATAATAATATAATGTCAAAGCAAAATGATCTATCATCTATCTCATCACACTAAACAATAACTATTCTATTTAATTATAGTCTTAGTTTGATCGGATACGGAGCTAAAAAAAAAAGGTGAAGACGACTTTTTAAAATTTATGATCCTAAATTAAAAATGTGTAAAATATATCAAAATGTCCTTAAGTCTTGTAATCTTAAACATGCTATGTAAAATGTCGACGTAGAGCTAAATAGTTACTAAATATAGAGGCAATCTTTTCTAAATAATTAAAAAGCAAAATAAGACACATATATATTGAAACATAAGAAGTATCAATGTTAGATCATTTCTTCTAACCTATGGCGAAGAATGAATCTAGCTTAATACTCCTAACAAATAAGGTAATATATGCTCTTGATTTTATATTATTGTCCATTAATAAATAGATCTTCCGCTAAGAGTATTCTTTTCAAACATAAGTATTGTCAAAGGCCATCAACGAATATCATAAATTTTTTAAATTCTAACTCATCATGTTAGTTAAGTAGGTCACCATATCTTCCAAACAGTTCATATTTGCCATTAATTTTAAAGTTTAGGAGTAAGGACTGGCCACAGTTTCAACTTGGGGTCATTTTGAGAAAATATGTTCAAGCAAAATATGTGTGTTATATAAAATTAGCTAAATGAATCAAAATATGTGTCAATACCTCTGAATTAATGACTGTTTTAGATTTACTATCGGACTACAACAAAATAAACATGCATATAATATTTCAAAGTTTCACGAGTTTTCTCCAAGCATGACAATGCTAACACAACAGACTTCTCTTAAGTATATTTAATATTTAAGTACACAACTCACCCAGAAAGGAAACAAATATAAGAAAAACAGTAACAAATTACTCATATAGAGTTCACCAACCATTCTTCTTTCAATAAACTTGATGATTATGAAAATTAATACATATATTTGATTTCATAGGTATAATTAAAATAAGTAGTAAAAAAAGTAGAACCTGATTTTATTACTTTCTTCTTTGATCCATTGCATTGACATGGGTTGGGAGGTCGAGATAATTGTACACAAATTTTATCCCAAATCGCTTGTGTAATAGGAAGATTTGCATAAAAAGAAGGTTTGTCCGTTGTATTTTCTACCGAGAAAAGAACATTGACACCCACTATGAGCATAAATCATTATCAATTACAAATGTAGCAGGATTAATCTTCCTTTCCTTGCTCTACATATATACTAAAATTTTAGCTTAAGTGTATTGCAAAAATAAATGTCAAAATATAAAAAGGGGTTTCATACTGAAAAATTGATTGTATTGAAATGCAGACAACTTTAAATTTATACATTGTTTCTAGTTTAGACCAACAAAAAATCAAAGAGGGACACAAATAAAATTTACCGAAAAAATATTGAGAAGCATTCACTCAATTCTATGTGATATCTTCATCTTATTAAGCCATGAAGAAATTAAATAAAAGCATAAAATAGATTTACATTTGTCATGATCCGAAATTCCCACCTACGAAACCGTGATGGTGCCTAATATTTTACTTGCTAGGCAAGCGTAACGTTAGAATAATCTTAACCATTTTCAAACAAATCAAATTAAACGAAAGTCAAATTACTGAAATAAAATGCGGAAAAACATAACAACCGAATCATCCAAATACATCCCGAATCTGGTGTTACAAGTGCACGAGCTACTAGATTATACAAATAAAGGTCTGAATAAAATTCAAGCTGTTTGAAAGGTAATACACAGCTAAGATAAAGCAGAAGGGGACTTCACAACTGCGGACGCTGTGCAGTTATACCTCAAGTCTCCTCTGCGTAGCTGAATCCGAGCAAGTCTATGGTACACTGCTGTGACCAACTCCAAAATCTGCACAAGAAGTGCAGAGTGTAGTATGAGTACAACCAACGTCATGTACTCCGTAAGTGTTGAGCCTAACCTCGACGAAGTAGTGACGAGGCTATGATAAGACACATACATAAACAACCTGTGCAAGTATATATACATATACGAAGCAATATTTAACACAGTAATTAATAAATTTTACAATTTGAATAAATAATTTTACAATTTGGCACCTTCAACTCTCTTTCTTGCCATAGTATGATAAATAAATAATTTAAATGACACGGCATCACCCTTCGTGCTTTAACTCTCTTCCTCACTTTATAAATCAATAAATAATAATGTAAAAATGGCGCGTCATCACCCTTCGTGCTTTTACACTCTTCCTCACCATGACAATAATAATATAAATAGTATAAATGGCACGGCATCACCCTTTGTGCTTTTACACTCTTTCTTACCATGAAATGATAATATAAATTCAGAAGAGTATTTAAATGCGGGGATCCATACTTATCAATTAATTTAATACCAGAATACGACCTCACCTTCCAAATATTCAATAATAATTAAATTGGCAATAATTTCATGAGAAATGATCAAATAAATAATAATAAAAGCAGGAATATCTTAATTAAATAGGCAATTATTCACAATGAACAAATTCCACCCGCATGTTTTGACTGAACCACAACACATAAGTACTCGTCACCTCACATATACGTTGTACCGGCACATTAAATCACGTAGCAAATAGACAAACAAGTCCTACTCCCTCGAGTTAAGGTTAACCACGACACTTACCTCGCTTTGCAACCAACTCAAGATTCCAATAAACCTTTGCCTCGCGAATCGGTGTCCGAACAATTCAATATACTTAACACGAATTATAGAAACCAATTCTATATGAAAATACTAAATTTTCCAATAGAAATCCGAAACTCAATTCAAAAATCAATAGTGGGGCCTACGTCTCGAAACCCGACAAAAGTTACAAAATGTGAACGCCATTCAACCACGAGTCTAACCATACAAATTTTACCAAATTCCGATATCAACTCGACCTTCAAATCCCTAAATATTATTTTCAAATTCCTAGGCCCAAATCCTCGAATTTCACCTCAAAAACACTTAATCTAGTCAGAATAATCGATGGTAATTCAATATTATTGACTAACAATAATCACAAGTGACTTATCTCAAGTTTTCCCGTGAATCCTCGCTCAAAAATTGCCTTAAACCGTGTTGGAAATGTCCAAAATGACAAAAATTGTCGTAACCCTTTGTTTTTGTAATCTGTCCAGTGCTCTCACACCTGCGGACACTTAATCGCATCTATGATTCCGCTTTTGTGGAGAATCCACCGCATCTGCAGTTCCTGCCAAGGCTGGCCTTCCTCCACTTCTGCGCTTGCCTTCCTGCTTCTGCGGATTCTCTTATGCGAGAAGCAGTCCGCTTCTGCGGTCACACGCGCATCTGCGGTCGACAAGCCGCTTCTGCGGCTTCGTAGATGCGGCAAAGGCTCCGCACCTGCGCACACTGCCTTTCCCTTCCCACTCTACTTCTGCGAGCCCAAACTCGCTTCTGTGAGCTCGCACCTGCGAGATAATTTACGCAAGTGCAATTGCATCAGTGGGTAGCAAATTCCCAGCTTTGTTCTACGTCCAAATTTGATCTGTTAACCATCCGAAACTCACCCGAGGCCTCCGGTACCTCAACCAAATATACCAATAAGTCCTAAAATATCATACGGACCTACTCGAGGTCTCAAATCACGTCGAACAACGTCAAAACTACAATTCCCACCTCATTTCAAACTTAATGAATCTGTGAAAATTTTAATTCTAAAACTCGCGCCGAAACACGTCAAACAGTCCGGAATGACCTAAATTTTTGCATGTAAGTCCCAAATGACATAACGAAGCTATTCTAACTTTTGGAATCGAAATCCGAGCCCGATATTAATAAAAGTCAATTTATGGTCAAACTTTGAAATCTTTAAGCTTTTAAACTTCTAATTTTTAATAAATGGCGATAACTCGAGCTAGGGACCTCCAATTTAAATTCCGGGCATACGCCCAAGTCTCAAACTATGATACGGAACTACCGGGATCGTCAAATCACCGATTCGTATTTGTTTACTCAAAATGTTGGCCGAAGTCAACTCAGTTGAGTTTTAAAGCATTATTTCTCATTTTTATCAAATTTTCACATAAAAGCTTTTCAAAAAAATATGCGGACTGCGAACGCAAGTCGAGGAATGCTAAATGGTGCTATTCGAGGACTCAGAACATATAAATGAATATTAAATTTAAAGATGACCTTTCGGTTCATCACATTCTCCACCTCTAAAACAAACATTCATCCTCGAACGGAATTAGAACAAAAAAGTACCTGGGCTGGTGAAAAGGTGTGGATATCTACTCCGCATGTCTGACTCGGACTCCCAGGTAGATGCTTCTACCGACTGATCTCTCCATTATACTCGAACTGATGGATAACTCTTAGACCTCAACTATAAGACCTACTAGGCTAGAATAGCTACCGGCTCCTCCTCATAAGTCAAATCCTTGTCCAATTGGACTGAGCTGAAATCTAACACATGGGACGGATCACCATGATATTTCCGGAGCACAGACACATGAAACACCGGATGAACTGCTGATAAACTAGGTGGTAGTGTAAGCCTGTAGGCTACTTCACCCACCCTTTCAAGAATTTCAAAGGGTCACATATACCTAGGGCTCAACTTGCCCTTCTTTCCGAACGTCATCACATCACTCATAGGTGAAAACCGGAGCAATACTCTTTCTCCGACCATTAATGCAACATCACGAACTTTATGTTCGGCATAACTCTTTTGCCTAGACTGAGCTGTGCGAAGTCGATCCTGAATAATCTTGACCTTATCCAAGGCATCCTGTACCAAATCGATACCCAACAATCGAGCCTCTCCCGTTTCAAACCAGCCAACAGGCGAACAACATCGCCTCCCATATAATGATTAATATGGAGCCATCTGAATACTCGAATGGTAGCTGTTATTATAGGCAAATTATGCAAGTGGCAAGAACTGATCCCAAGAACCTCCAAAGTCTATAACACAAGCGCGAAGCATATCTTCCAATATCTTAATAGTGCGCTCTGAATGCCCGTATGTCTATGGATGAAATGCTGTACTCAACTCAACCCACATGCCTAATTCACGCTATACAACCCTCCAAAAGTATAAGGTGAACTGCGTACCTCGATCAGAAATGATAGACACGGCAACACTGTGAAGGTGGACAATCTCGCGGATGTAAATCTCCGCTAACCGCTCTGAAGAATAGGTAACTGCTACTGGAATAAAATGTGCTGACTCGGTCAACCTGTCCACAATGACCCATACTGCGTCGAACTTTCTCTGAGTCCATGGGAGCCCAACAACAAAATCCATAATGATACGCTCCCACTTCCACTCAGGAATTTCTAACTTCTGAAGCGAACCACCAGGTCTCTGATGCTCGTACTTGACTTGCTGACAATTTAAACACCGAACTACATATGCAACTATATCCTTCTTCATTCTCCTCTACCAATAATATTGTCGCAAATCTTGATATATTTTGGCGGCACTCGGATGAATAGAATTTCGGGAACTGTGGGCATCCTCAAGAATTAGTTCACGAAGCTCATCTATATTAGGCACACAAATACGACCCTGCATCCGTAGAACTCCATCATCTCCCACAGTAACTTGCTTGGCACCACTGTGTCGCACTGTGTTCTTGAGGACAAGCAAATAAGGATCATCATACTGTTGCTCTCTGATACGCTCAAAAGACCGAGCGAGTCTGCAAGCTAGAACCCGACTGGACTCTGAAACATCTAACCTTACAAACTGATTGGCCAAAGTCTGAACATCTGCAGCTAACGGTCTCTCACCAACCGGAATATACGCAAGGCTGCCCATACTCACAGCCTTTCTACTCAAAGCATCGCCACCACATTGGCCTTTCGGGGATGATACAAAATGGTGAAATCATAGTCTTTCAACAGCTCTAACCATCTTCTCTACCTCAAATTGAGATCTTTTTGTTTGAACAGATACTGTAGACCACGATGATCAGTGAATACCTCACACGAGACACCGTAAAGGTAGTGCCTCCAAATCTTCAGCGCATGAACAATGACTGCCAATTCTAAGTCATGGACAGGGTAATATTTTCATGAACCTTCAACTGCCGCGACACATATGAAATCACCCTGCCATCTTGCATTATTACTGCACCAAGCCCAATGCGAGATGCATCACAATATACCGTATAAGATCCTGAACCTATAGGCAATACCAACAATGGCGCCGTAGTTAAAGCAGTCTTGAGCTTCTGAAAGCTCAACTCACATTCGTCTGACCATCTGAATGGGGAACCCTTCTGGGTCAATTTAGCCAGTGGGGCTGCTATGGATGAGAATCCCTCCACAAGCCGGCGATAATAACCAGCCAAACTTAGGAAACTCCAGATCTCTGTAGCTGAAGTAGGTCTAGGCCAATTTTGAACTGCCTCAATCTTCTTAGGATCCATTTTTATGCCTTCTGCCGATACAACATGCCCCAAAAAGGCAACTGAGTCTAATCAAAGTTCACATTTCGAAAATTTGGCATATAACTGATTATTCTTCAAAGTCTGAAGCACAATCTGAAGATGTTGCTCATGCTACTCTCGACTACTGGAGTAAATCAAGATATCATCAATGAATATGACCACAAAAGAATCCAAATAGGGTTTGAACACCCGATTCATCAAATCCATAAATGCTATTGGAGCATTTGTCAGCCAAATGACATCACAAGGAATTTATAATGCCCATACCGAGTCTGAAAAGTTGTCTAAGGGACATCGAATGCCTTAATCTTCAACTGATGGTAACCAGACCTCAAATACATCTTTGAAAACACCTTGGCACCCTAAATCTGATGAATAAGTAATCAATTCTTGGCAACGGATATTTGTTCTTGACAGTAGCCTTGTTCAACTGCCGATAATCTATACACATCCGCATTGAAACATCTTTCTTCTTTACAAATAACACTGGTGCACCCCAGGGAGAGATGCTGGGTCTAATGAATCCCTGATCAAGTAAGTCTTGTAACTGCGTCTTCAATTCCTTTAACTCTGGCTGGGCCATACGGTATGGTGGAATAGAAATGGGTTGGATGCCCGGCCAAATCAATACAGAAGTCAATATCTCTGTCAGGTGGAATCCCCAAAAAATTTGCAGGAAATACATCTGGAAACTCACGGACAACTGGGACTGAACCCATAGAAGGAGCATCCGCACTAGAATCACGAATATGCGCCAAATAAGCTAGACAGCCCTTCTCGCCATACGTCGAGCCTTCACATAAGAGATAACCCTGCTGGTAGTATGGCTAGGAATCTCTTTCCACTCTAATTGAGGCAACCCCGGCATGGCTAAGGTCACCATTTTGGTGTGACAATCCAATATAGCATGATAAGGTGACAACTAATCCATACACAAGATAACATCAAAATCTACCATATCAAGAAGTAGAAGATCCATGCTAGTCTCAAGACTCCCAATAGTAACCACACACGAATGATAGAAATGATCTACCACAACAGAATCTCCCACCGGGTGTGGACATACGCACAGAATCACTAAGAGAATCACGAGGCACAACCAGATATGAAGCAAAATAGGAAGACACATAAGAATAAGTAGATCCTGGATCAAATAGAACTAAAGCATCTCTATGGAAAACTGGAACAATACCTGTGATCACGGCATCAGACGACTCGGCCTCAGGCCTAGCTGGAAAAGCATAAAATCAGGGCTGGGCCCTGCCACTCTGAACCGCGTCCCTGGGACGGCCTCTAACTGACTGGCCTCCACCTCTAACGACCTGACCTCCATCTCTAGCTGTCTGACCCTTGCCCCTAGCTGGCTGGGCGGGTGGCGGAACAGCTGGGGCTAGAATCATAGCACGAAACCCTGCTGCTGCATGCTTCCCTGAGACCTAGGGCAAAATCCAGCAACATGCTTAAGGTCCCTACAAGTATAAAAAGCCCTCAGCTATTGTGAATGTTGACCCTGGGACTGGCCATGTCGACCTGGATAACCACTTTGATGACTCTGGATCGGAGGTGCACTAATAGGAGTTGGTGGTGCACTGTAAGCTAACTGGTCATGATGAGACACAATAGGACCATGGCTCCCTGAAGCACCATGAGATGCCTGGAGTGCTGACTGAAACGGCCTGGAAGGATGGCCTCTACCAAAATTATCCCTGCTCCCAAACGAGGCACCACTAAATCCACCGAACTGACGAGGTCTCTTATCAAACACATATCCCCTTTCCTGAGCAAGAATAACTCTATTCGTCTAGCAACATTTGCAGCCGCCTGAAAGAAAATATCACTTCCGGTCTCCTTGGCCATCTGAAGCCTGATAAGGTAAGTGAGTCCCTTAATGAATCTCCTCACCCTCTCCCTCTCAGTAGGAAGAAAGATAGTACCACGGCGAGCTAGATCCACAAAACAGGTCTCGCACTGAGTAACAATCATACTGCCCTGCTGGAGATGCTCAAACTGCCTGCGGTAATCCTCTCTTAGTGTGACAGGGAGATACTTCTCTAGAAATAGCTGAGAGAACTGATCCTAGGTAAGTGCAGGCAACCCAGCTGGTCTGGTCAACATAAAATCTCTCCACCACCTCTTGACGGAACCCGTCATCCGAAACATAGAAAAATTCACCCCATTGGTCTCGACTATACCTATGTTCCACAACACCTCATGGCAGCTGTCAAGATAATTCTCTGGGTCCTCAGAAGGTGCACCACTGAAGTGAACTAGAAAGAGCTTAGTAAACTTGTCCAACCTCAATAAAGCCTCAGAAGGCATGGCGGGCCTATCACCGGCCTGTGCCGCAACCACCGGCTGAATTACCCCAACTGGCGGGAGTGGTGGGAGTCTGCGCTCCTCCCCCAGCCTGTGAGACGGCTGGTGCCACTGAAAATGTACCGTTCTGGGCCACACCCTCCATAAGACTCACTAAACGGACTAGAGTGTCCTGAAGCACTAGAGTAGCTATGAATCCTTCCGGGGCCTGAACTGGTCCAACAGGTACAGTCTGAACTGGAACCTCCGCTTCCAAATCCATTTGAGGTTCTACAACAGGTGTTGCTGCTTGAGCTCTAGACTGAGCTCTATCTCTGCCTCGACCTCGGCCTCTACCCCTGGTCATAGTTGCCACCGGGAGCTCTAGCTCCTGTCCGGCAGTAGATGTAGTACGTGTTCTCGCCATCTACGAGAGAACAAGAATAGAATGGTTCGTTCATCGATGATAGAATAAAATCGCACGACAGAATAAGAATGGAGTGATATTGTTCCTAAACTTCATAGCCTCAGGAAGATAAGTACAAACGTCTCCGTACCGATCCTTCAGACTCTACTAAGCTTGCTCGTGACTCGTGAGACCTAAGTAACCTATTGCTCTGATACCAACTTGTCACGACCCAAAATTTTCACCTACGGGACCGTGATGACGCCTAACAATTCACTTGCTAGGCAAGCCAATGTTAGAATAATCTTAACCATTTTCAAATAAATCAAATTAAACGGAAGTCAAATTACTGAAATAAAGTGCGAAAGACCATAACAACCGAATCATCCAAATACATCCCCGAATCTAGTGTCACAAGTGCACGAGCTACTAGATAATACAAATAAAGGTGTAAATAAAATTCAAGTTGTTTGAAAGGTAATAAACAGCTAAGATAAAGCGGAAGGGGACTTCAAAACTGCGGACCCTGTGCAGTTATACCTCAAGTCTCCTCTAGTAGCTAAATCCGAGCAAGTCTATGGTACACCGCTGTGACCAACTCCAAAATCTGCACAAGAAGTGTAGAGTGTAGTATGAGTACAACCGATCCCATGTACTCCGTAAGTGTCGAGCCTAACCTCGACGAAGTAGTGACGAGGCTATGACAAGACACATACGTAAACAAATATATATATACACGAAGCAATATTTAACACAGTAATTAATAAATTTTACAATTTGGGAGGGAACATGTGAAGGGAAATGGTAGATAAAAATTTCAGTCAGGGAAGTGTCACGTAGCAGCCAAATAATTCACCAACAACAAAATAGGCAGCTGAAATTAAAAAAAAAAATTGGTACAGCACCATCGTTCGTGCTTTTACGCTCATTCTTCCCATGAAATGATAAGTAAATTATATGAATGGCACCTTCGTGCTTTAACTCTCTTTCTTGTCACAGTATGATGAATAAATAATTTAAATGGCACGGCATCACCTTTCGTGCTTTAACTCTCTTCCTCACTTTATAAATCAATAAATAATAAAATAAAAATGGCACGTCATCATCCTTCGTGCTTTTACACTCTTCCTCACCATGACAATAATAATATAAATAGTATAAATGGCATGACATCACCCTATCATGCTTTTACACTCTTCCTTACCATGAAATGATAATATAAATTCAAAAAAGTATTTAAATGCGGGGATCCATACTTATCAATCAATTTAATACCAGAATACCGACCTCACCTTCCAAATATTCAAAAATAATTAAATTGGTAATAATTTCATGAGAAATGATCAAATAAACAATAATAAACTTAAACAGGAATATCTTAATTAAATAGGCAATTATTCACAATGAAAAAATTTCACCCGCATGCTTTGACTCAACCACAACACATAAGTACTCGTCACCTCACATATACGTTGTACCCGCACATTAAATCACGTAGCAAATAGACAAACAAGTCCTACTCCCTTATGTCAAGGTTAACAATGACACTTACCTCGCTTTGCAACCAACTCAAGATTCCAATAAACCTTTGCCTCGCGAATTGGTGTCTGAATGCCTCGAATCTAGTCACAAACAATTCAATATACTCAACGAATTATAGAAACCAATTCTATATGAAAATACTAAATTTTCCAATAAAAATCCAGAACTCAATTTAAAAATCAACAGTGGGGCTCACATCTCGAAACCCGATAAAAGTTACAAAATGTGATTGCCAATTCAACCACGTGTCCAACCATATAAATTTTACCAAATTCCGACATCAACTCAACCTTCAAATCCCTAAATCTTATTTTCAAATCTCTAAGCTCAAATCCTCGAATTTCACCTCAAAAACACGTAATCTAGTCGGAATAATCGATGGTAATTCAATATTATTGACTAAAAATGATCACAAGTGACTTACCTCAAGTTATCCCGTGTATCCTCACTCAAAAATCGCCTCAACCCGTGTTGGAAATGTCCAAAATGACAAAAATTGCCGGAACCCTCTGTTTTGTAATCTGTCTAGTGCTTTCGCACCTGCGGACACTTAACCGCATCTGCGGTTTCGCTTTTGCGGAGAATCCACCGCATCTGCGATTCCTGCCAAAGCTGGCCTTCCTCCGCTTATGCGGTTGCCTTCCCGCTTCTGCGAGAAGCAGTCCGCTTTTGCGGTCACATGCGCATCTGCGGTCGACAAGCCGCTTTTGCAGTTTCGCAGATGCGGCAAAGGCTCCGCACCTGCGCACGCTACCTTGCCCCTTCCTACTCCGCTTTTGCGAGCCCAAACTCGCTTCTGCGAGCTTGCATCTATGAGATAATTTTCGCAGGTGCGATTGCATTAGTAGGCAGCAAATTCCCAGCTTTGTTCGAAGTCCAAATTTGATCCGTTAACTTTTCGAAACTCACCCGAGGCCCTCGAATTCAATCAAATATACCAATAAGTCTTAAGACATCATACGGACCTACTCGGGGTCTCAAATCACGTCGAACAACGTCAAAACTACAATTCTCACCTCGATTCGAACTTAATGAATCTATGAAAATTTCAATTCTAAAACTCGTGCCGAAACATTTCAAAACAGTCCGAAATGACCTAAATTTATGTAACTCCCAAACGACATAACGGAGCTATTCCAACTTTTAGAATCGAAGTCCGAGTCCGATATCAATAAAAGTCATTTTGTGGTCAAACTTCGAAATATTTAAGCTTTCAAACTTCTAATTTTCAATAAATGGCGATAACTCGAGTTAGGGACCTCCAAATTAAATTTCGGGCATACCCCCAATTCCCAAATTACGATACACACCTACCGACCATCAAATTCCCGATCCGGATCCGTTTGCTCAAAATGTTGACCGAAGTCAACTTAGTTGAGTTTTAAAGCATTATTTCTCATTTTTATCAATTTTTCACATGAAAGCTTTCCGGAAAAAATATACAGACTGCGTACGCAAGTCGAGAAATGCTAAATGGTACTATTCAAGATCTCAGAACACAAAAATAAATATTAAATTTAAAAATGACCTTTCGGGTCATCACAACATTGAAAGCAATGATAATCTACTATGAACAGAGTAACCAATTTTCAAATGAAATTTAACAAATGATAGTCTTTGAAAGTTTATATTTCAGACAAACGCCAGATACAACCAAACGATTAACTTAAGTGAAAAGAAAACTTTGTTACCGCATAAAACTTTCCCATACACAGCATATTGACTAAAGGAGCCAAATTTACCATTGTGTGAGAAGAATTAAATCCAAATTTATGTTTTTTTTTTTAATCTAACTCTGTGATTCCTCCTAAATTTAATAAAAGATTATATGTCCTTACTTGTATTCAAAAAAGAAATAAATTTCATACTATATGTTGTCCAAAGTATTGTATTCTTGTCCACAATTACCATATATAGTATCAACTTTGAGATTCTACTTATCAAACCGTTCTTGTAGAATTATTTTGGGTTGCTTTAATTTCCAATTAGAAATTTTTAACTCCTTGATCATTTTGTAGGATTTTGACTTATTTTTAACGGATTTTCAACTAATATTTGAAATCCTTAAACATATCAAACTTTGATCGTTTATTCTGATCAAACAAATTTTAAATATATATATATATATCTTCCTTAATCAAAGATCACGGGGTCGAACATTGAGAATAAGAATTATATAGATAGATAACAATTTAATTGGAGGACTGCAATTAAACTGTTCAGCTTATAAAGATTTCTTTTAAGCTTTGACAAACTAAATAATTTTTTCTCTTTCTTGGAAGAGCACATAAGATGTCATCTCATATTTCACTATGTTTAAACTTGATGACATAACATTCTTTGATTTCATTTTTTTCTATCTTTTTGTTAAATAATTAGATTCCTCGTTGGCCCGAAATATTTATCTTATATGGGGTATATGTACTTTGGAAACATGTTAAGACTCTTGGGCTATCTCATTAAGTTAAAAAAAAAAAAATCACTCATTTCTTATGTATTGCATATTTCCTTTTAATGTTGTTGAATAAGAGGTAAGAGGGCAAACCTGTTAGCTTAACAGAGAAGATCCAAGATTGAGGGAAAAGTGCCATCGGCTTCTGGCTTTATAAACAATGAAATAAAACAGTGCAACAGTTCAGGATGGTGATTGTTAGAAGGAAGCCTCTTGAACAGGCGTATGGTATTTTAGATTGTTTTTTGTTCAATTTAATTAGGATAAGGGTAAATTAGTAATTTGACTTTTAATTACTAGTTTCTCTGCACGTGCGTTACACGTGTATTACGTTAATTTTTTTTATCGAATATATATATTTGAAAATAACTAAAATAACTAATGCATATATATTTGAAAAATATTTGATTTAATTATAAATTACAAAGTTAAATGCACCAAAAGCTAGCATAATGTAACCTTAAGATCTTTCATAATTAAAGTCAAAATTATTTTGCTCGACCAACTCTATCTCTGACTTCTATTCTTCTAGGCATCATGGTTGTTTACCCTTAAATTCGAGTAACAATTCAATTTATTCGCAGTGCTAAGGATATATGAATTAATTCGATACAACGTGAAATATAATGACAAGTAATCGAAATATAATAAGCAAAAGAATGATCAAACCGCTGTAGTTGAATGAATCGCTGATAATGAAATGAAACACAATAAGAGAATATCAGTTCTGATAAGAGATAGCTGAAGTACTTAGTATTTTTGGTCCTGTATCTTGTGTGTTACAATGGAGATAAATGCCCCACTTATAGGTAAAAGAAAAGCCCTACATATGGTAAAAATCCGATTACAAGATAGAATCCCCCCAATTATGGGGTGGAATATTCCTAAAATAATGGCTTAACGTCTATGACGGTTGAGATCATGACTCCCGCCGAGATATCAGGAATCCACGAGATATCCGGTCGAAACTGATCCTTTTACCACGAGATATGCCTTCCTTGACCGGCGTCGATTGCCTTGTCCCGATCGCTCCAGCCCCGTATCCGGCTTGCTGATCCCGGATTGAAGTAGTCCGGTCTTGTATAGTGCCTGGGCCCGACCCAATACAAATATTCCCCTCGTTTATTGGAGAGTAAGGACAAAAAACGAAATGAATCGTCGGTCTTTGAGATCTTTGGTTAAATGATCAACACCTTCACTAAGCGTGACACGAAGTTAGAGGCATCAAGTCACTCAACCCTAAAGGACCCTTTGTTGGCGTGTGACGACAGCACCGTGACGCATGTGACCATTGGCGCAGGAAATTATTGCCTGTCCCGTCTGTCTGCAGAACTCTGCAACTTCTGCGTGCAGCATTTAATGTTTCTTTGCATCGTGTTCTGAACCGTCGCTTTTTGTGAAAGTATAAATACTTCCTCCCTTCTAAGAATTCCCTTCTTTACTTTTACATTGTTTAACAATCTGCTTCTTCTAGCTTTCTTCATCACAAAAACCCTCTTTTCCTTTGCTTCTTGCTTCTGCTACTTTAATCGCCATGGCCAAAACCTCTAAATCAGTTCCTCAGAAACAACAACCTTCACCTACTCAGTCCGTTGAAGAGGCTGAGCCCGTCCATGTTGAGGAACCCTCTACGGAACCTCCCTTGAAGTCCTTTATACCGGTTGGGTGCTTTATAGGCTCTGACTTCAAAGTCGAGAAGCCTTCCTCGGTACCGGGCCGAGGTGAGCCGGTCTCTCTGTATATCAACTCGATCACTCAAAAACACCTCGACAGGGTAAAGGCTGAATGCCAATGGACCGATAAAGATGTGATAGTCCCTTCCTCGAACGAAGATATTACCACTCATGTGAAGGGCTATCTCAGCGTTTATACTTACCCATTCATGTTAGGACCCTTGGACCCTATAATCGTTGAATTTTGTAGGAGATATAACGTTACTTTGGGCTAGGTCCACCCCTCCGTATAGCGTATAATTTATCTCTTTCGCTTTTTTGTGAGTAAGGTCGAAGAGGGGCACCCTTTTACCATCGACCATCTACTCCGATTATACAGTCCCCGAATGTTCCGAGGGGGACTGATAAAACTCGCTCGCGGGGCAAGCAAGGCTCCGTTCTCGAGCATCGATGAAGATAGGGACCGGGGCTGGATGAGCCGATTTGTCCGAATCAAGACCTCCGATCTGATCCCTGTTGATGGCATGTCGTTCGCTGAAAAGTGGAACATGAAACGTAAGCGTCTCTTTACGTAAAATCGCCTATTGTGTTCCTTTTAATGCATAACTGGTATATCCTATGAGATGCAGCTGTTTCCCAGACGTCGGCCGCGATTCAACACTTAGAGGAGTGGGTCCGGAAGGTCGTGGCCCAAAGGTCCTACTCGGAACGGGCATGGCGGGAGATATCGAAAGGCCTTTGGGAGGCCAAGAATCATGGTGAGCTTCAGCAATGTTTGTTTATATTATTTGAAATAATCGGTGTCATCACTTAGCTTTTTGAAAACTCATTTTGCAGGTCTCTCGAAGGATGCCGAGTTGAGGTCGGCATCTACCGGTGGGGCAGTTCCTCGCCCCTTTTCCATATCGGGGAAAGAAGGAGGAAAGAAGAGAAAAGAGGCTCCCGGTCACGCTGAGCCCAAAAAGAAGAAAGGCAGGAAAAAGATGAGGGCTCGCAAGGTCACAGTCACCGACCCTTCTATTCAATTGAGTGACGATTCCGAAGGGGAAAAGAGCCCCGAAACTTTAAACGACAAATCCCCTCGGGCAGTCCCCGAGCCGAGTGTGGAAGAGACTTGCGTTCCCCAAGAAGAGGATCTCGAAGCGGGAGCAGGGACCGGGAATCGGGCCGACACAGGAGCGGCAACACAAGGGGTCTCAGATATTCCGGAGATGGTGCATTCACCTTCTTTTTCAGAGGCGACTCTGAGTGAAGCCAAAGCTGCAAGAATGCACACACCGAGCAAGAGGCCGGTTGCAGCTGGGGCCTTTGAAGAGTTCTTTGACGGGGTGCCGTCAGCTGATACCTTCGGGCTTGAAGTCCCAAGAAGGAGTTCCCCGGCCGAGATGAGCGGGGTGTCAGTCGATTCCAAATTGACCGACAAATTTCCTGCTCCGAGCTCGAACCCCGATCGGAAGAGGGTGATAACCTTCACCGACCCCGAGGATGTCCGAGTATTAGGCGCACCGCTAGGCGTGGCCAGCTATCTCCACTGCTTGGTGACTGATGAAGACCAAGCCGCAATGAATGCAGTGGACTGGACATGCTTGTTCAATGAAGCCCAGCTGGCATCGAATAGGGTATGTTCCCTTGTTTGTTTTATCTTATGTCCGATGTCTTGATTCTAAGTTTGTACTGATTGTTTTAATTCGTACACCTTCAGTCTTTGGTGCTTCACCATGAAATGTTCCTTCGAATCAAAAAAGGAATGTCACAAGAACGGGCTCAACGTCAGCGGCTTGAAAGTGAGATATCGAGCCTCCGGGCCGAGTTGGATTTTATAAGGAGAGAGCGCAGCAAAGAGGTTGACCAACTGGAGCACACGGCCGATCGATTGGACCGACTCCGGTTTGAATTGCATGAGGCTAGAGCTGAAATAAGCGGGTGGAAAGCCACGGTCGAGACTCTAACTTCGGAAAAAGAGGATCTCCAAACTCTCTTAAAAGAGCAGGCCTCGGAGGCACAGGAGAGGATTGGAGTTTTGATCAAGAACAACGAATCCCAACAGCTCCAAGTTGAGTCACTGACCCAAGATCGGGTGGTTCTGGTCAACCAGCTGCAGGAAGCGAAGTCGGAGATTGCTACCACCAAGGATAACGCTGAAGACTTGATAGCTCAATACAGAGCCAATGCCGAGGTTGCCCAAGAGCAATCGAAGATGCTGGTTGAATACACTAAATGCCAGAATCGCCTCTCCGTTCTCAAGGAGCTTCAAGCTCGGGGTTTCGATCTGTCTCCCGAGATTGCTGAGGCAACAAAGATCAAGGCCGATATGAGGAAACAAACCTTTCCCGAAGAGGATGAAGATGACTCGGACTGATGTTGTTTCGATATTTTGTAGCCTGGATATGTATAAGAATTTCATCATATATATAAACATCTTTTATTCCATTTTGTTTTATGACTTTCATGTTTCGTCATTTCCTACCTTAGCTAGGATTATAAGTTGTGACCGACTGACTTAAATCTGTTCCTTGAGATAACCTTGTTCGGTTAACAAACTGAATTGGTTAATCATTAGTTCGGCCTTAGCCTTATTGTAAATTCAGAACGAGCTTTATTCGTTCCGCTTTCGACCATTAAGCTACGCCTTTTGGTCTATGAATGGATCGGGGTCATGCCTTAGCAAAATTTAGATCCCTTTCAATCTGATTCGGCCTTAGCCTTATTTCGGATAGTCGAAGTCTTGTGAGTTCCGATGAATGATTGATCTATGTTTGCATGACATATGGTTGCCTCATTAAAAACCTTGCCGTAAAACCCGATTTGGGACAAAACTGGTCGAAGGGAAAAAGAGTGCAACGCGTGCTTTCAGTCCTAATGCCTTGTGCTTACTCGCTTGATATCGATCCATCCTGCATGTGTCAGTAACAATAAACGAAATAAAAACAAAATAAAAAGACGAAGTAAATTACCTTAACAATAGTACCGCTTCAAGTGGCTCACATTCCAATTATTCGGTAGCTGCTTACCGTCCATAGTCCCGAGCTTGTAAGATCCCTTCCCAGTGACCTTCAACACAGCATAGGGACCTTCCCAGTTCGGTCCCAACTTTCCTTCGTTGGGGTCCCGGGCATTGGGTGTGACTCTTCTAAGTAGCAAGTACCCCGTACTAAAGTATCGGAGATGAGTTCTCCGATTATAGTACCTCCTGATTTTTTGTTTCTGAGCTGCCATTCGAACTAGAGCGGCTTCTCTTTTTTCATCTAAGAGCTCCAGACTAATATTCATAGCCTCCCGGTTGGACTCTTCGGTTGCGTGTCGAAACCTGATGCTTGGTTCGCCTACCTCGACCGGTATCAATGCTTCGGTGCCATATACTAAGGAAAACGGGGTGGCTCCAGTACTAGTTTTTTCGGTTCGATACTCCCATAAGACTTCGGGCAGTATTTCCCTCCATTTTCCTTTAGCGTCGGCTAACCTTTTCTTCAGGTTTTGGATTATAGTTTTGTTGGTCGATTCCTCTTGACCGTTGCTGCTGGGGTGATATGGAGTTGACAGTATCCTCTGATTTTGTTATCTTCGAAGAACTTGGTTATCTTACTTCCAATGAATTGTTTGCCATTATCGCATACGACTTCTGAAGGCATCCCGAATCAACAGATGATATGGTCCCATATGAAGTCGATCACCTCTTTTTCCCTGACCTTCTCGTAAGCCTGTGCTTCTACCCACTTAGAAAAATAGTCAGTCATGAAAAGGGTAAATTGAGCTTTACCTGGTGCTCGAGGGAGGGGACCTACAATGTCCATCCCCCACTTCATAAATGGCCATGGCGATATGACTGAATGTAATGTCTCTGCAGGTTGGCGGATTATCGGTGCATGCCTTTGACATCCACTGCATTTGAGTACAAATTCCTTGCATCCTTTTCCATGTCGTTCCAGTAATAGCCGGCCCGAATCACCTTTCGAATTAATGAGTCGGAGCCAGAATGGTTGCCACAAGCTCCTTCGTGTATTTCTTTCAAGATGTACTCAGTGTCTCCCGGTCCGAGACATATAGCTAGAGGTCCTCCGAAGGTCCTTCTGTACAGAGTTCCATCACTGGCCAGACAAAATCGGGCCGCCTTCGTGCGCAACGCTCTCGATTCTTTAGGATCGGATGGCAATTAACCAAAGCTGAGATACTCTATGTACTTATTTCTCCAATCCCAGGTCAAGCTTGTTGAGTTGACCTTGGCATGACCTTCTTCCACCACCGACCTTAACAACTGCACGACTTTTTCAGAGTCAATTTCTTCGTCTTCGACCGATGAGCCTAAGTTGGCGAGGGCATCGGCTTCAATGTTTTGTTCTCGAGGTATGTGCTGTAGGGTCCATTCCTTAAACTTGTGTAATGTGACCAAAATTTTATCCACATACCTTTGCATACGTCCTTCCCTGCCTTCGAACGTTCTATTCACTTGGTTGACAACAAGGAGGGAGTCGCACTTGGCCTCGATTACTTTTGCTCCAAGGTTTTTGGCCAACTCTAGACCTGCGATCATAGCCTCATATTCGGCCTCATTGTTAGTTAGTTTTATAGTCTTAATAGATTGTCTAATTGTGTTCCCGGTCAGGGGCTTGAGTACGATGCCTAGCCCCGACCCCTTTGAATTTGAGGCACCATCTGTGAACAGAGTCCGCACTCCCGAAGGAGTCCCCGATTTAGCCATGAGTTCTTTCTCAACTTCAGGGATGAGCGACGGTGTGAAGTCGGCGACAAAATCGGCCAGTACCTAAGATTTTATCAAGGTTCGAGGTCGATATTCGATATCGTACCCACTAATGTCGATGGTCCACTTGGCCAATCGACCCGACAACTCAGGTTTATGCATAACATTTCTAAGGGGGTAAGTTGACACCACGCATATTGGGTGACATTGAAAGTATGGTTTCAATTTCCTAAAGGCGCTCGGTAAAGCGAGTGCTAGTTTTTCTAAGTGTGGGTACCTGGTTTCGGCTTCTCCTAATGTCCTACTAACGTAATAAATGGGAAATTGCGTACCTTGTTCTTCTCGGACCAGGACCCGCTCACTGCTAACTCCGATACGGCGAGGTAAAGGTATAACTGCTCGCCTATTTTTGGTGTATGTAGTAAAGGCGGGCTAGAAAGATACCTTTTTAGTTCCTCTAATGCGTGTTGGCATTCCGGTCCCCATGATAATTCGTTCTTCTTTTTCAGCAAATTGAAGAATCGATGACTCTTATCTGATGATCTCGATATAAATCGGCCCAATGCTGCAATCCGGCCTGTCAATTTCTGTACGGCCTTGACGTTGTCGACGACCGTTATGTCCTCGATGGCCTTAATTTTGTCTAGGTTGATTTCTATTCCCCGGTTCGAGACCATAAACCCGAGGAACTTCCCAGAGCCCACTCCGAACGCGCATTTCTCCGTATTCAATTTCATGTTGTATTTCTTTAGAACGTCAAACGTTTCCTGCAAATGACTTAAATGGTCCTCTGCTCGCAGGGACTTAACTAACATGTCATCGATATAAACTTTCATCATTTTACCTAGTTGTTTTTCAAACATTTTATTTACCAAGCGTTGATATGTCGCCCCTGCATTTTTAAGCCCGAAAGGCATCACATTATAGCAATAAGTGCCATACTTAGTGATGAAGGATGTTATACTTAGTGATGAAGGATGTTTTTTCTTGGTCACCTTATCCATTTGTATCTGGTTATACCCAGAATAGGCGTCGAGAAAACTAAGAGTCTCGTGGCCAGCAGTAGCATCGATCATGCGATCGATGTTGGGCAAGGGGAAGGAGTCTTTGGGGCATTCTTTATTTAGGTCTTTATAATCTATACACATCTTAAGTTTGTTTCCCTTCTTAGGGACTACAACTACATTAGCTAACCATTCTGGGTACTTAACCTCCCAAATGGACCCTATGTTTAAGAGTTTATTTACCTCGTCCTTGATGAAGGCCTGCTTAGCTTCGGACTGAGGTCTCCTTTTTTGTTTGATCGGCCAGAATTTCGGATCAACACTTAGCTTGTGCGTTGCAATTTCCAGTGGTATGCCTGTCATGTCTAAATGGGACCAAGAAAAGGAATTTTCATTAGCTGAAAGGAAAGTAAGTAATTTGGCCCTGAGTTTGGAGTTTAAACCTGAGCCCAGGTATACCTTTCGATCGGGTGCGTCACTGCGGATTGAGACTTGTTCGAGCTCTTCGACCGTCGACTTGGTTGCGTCGGACTCATCCGGAGCAATAAACGATCGGGGTACCTTGTAACTATCTTCGTCGGGCTGATCTTGTTCGCCCTCATTTGTTGAAGGCGGCTTCTCTGATTGCTATTTAGCCTTTTGTGGAGGAACAGTAGGTTTTGGTGCCGCTTCTTCCACTGTGAACATTTCCCTTGCAGCATGTTGTTCCCCATAGACGGTGACGACCCCCTCGGTCGATGGGAACTTCAACATTTGATGTAGGGTTGAAGGTACGGCTTTGATATCATCTATCCAAGGCCTCCCGAGCAAGGCGTTATATCTCATATCGCCCTCGATCACGCAAAACTTCGTTGCCCTGATAGTCCCAGCGATATTCACCATCAGCGTTATTTCACCCTTGGTTGTTTCTGAAGCCATGTTGAAATCGTTGAGGACCCGGACCTCGGAGATAATCTGGTTTGACAGTCCCAGTTGCTCAACGACCTAAGACCGAACTATGTTGGCTGAGCTCTCGGGATCAATAAGTACCCGCTTCACTCGGGTATCATGTACTAGCATCGATATCAGCAGTGCATCATTATGAGGTTGTGTAAGCCCTTCGATATCCTTGTCGTTGAAATACAAAGTTCCTTCCGTTGCATAGTCCCGAGTACGTTTTTCTCGGGTAATAGATATTTTGGTGTGCTTCAATACCGGTACTTGGGGCGCATCCGCTCCCCCGATTATCATGTTAATTGTGTGCCGCGGCTCTTCTTGATTTGCTGGCCTGTTCCTATTTTCGTAGTGGTTTTTGGCTTGATCGCTTAGAAATTCCCGAAGATGCCCGTTTTCGAGCAACCAGGCTACTTCTTCTCTCAGCTGCCGACAATCTTCCGTTCTGTGCCCATGAGTGCCATGGTATTTGCATATGAGGTTGGGGTCTCTCTTGGCAGGGTCCGTTTGTAACGGCCTTGGCCATTTGGTGTCTTTGATGCGGCCGATTGCTGATACAAGAGTTGACGAATCGACATTAAAATTATACTCGGACAATCGAGGTGCTTCTTGGTGGTTACTGGTTCTCTCGAAGTTTTTTTTCGGCAACGGTTTCAGGTTCCTTTGGTTGAAATCGTTCCTGCTTTCCTGTCTCGGGGATTTATGCCCCCTGGGAACAATCCTTCGATCTCCTGGGTATGGCCGGTGTCTATCTCGGTTTGACCTTGGTTCTCGATAGTTATCCCTTAGAGGTCGATCATAAGTTCTAATAGGGTAAGAGGAGCCCGAGGGAACCCAGATCTAATCATCTTCTACCCTGATCTTCGACTGGTACCGGTTGTGAATGTCCGCCCAGGTGACGGTCGGGTATTCAATCAAGCTCTGTTTGAGTTGCTGAGATGCCGTTGAACTTCGAGCATTGAGCCCTTGAGTGAAGGCTTGTACGGCCCAATCATCTGTAACCGGTGGCAGGTCCATTCGCTCCATCTGAAAGCGCGATACGAACTCTCTTAACATTTCGTTGTCCCGTTGTCTAACTTTGAACAAATCTGATTTTCTTGTCTCGACCTTGATAGCGCCCGCATGGGCTTTGACGAAGGTATCGGCGAGCATGGCAAAGGAATCGATGGAATTCGGTGGTAAGTTATGATACCACGTCATCGCTCCCTTGGACAGTGTTTCTCCGAATTTCTTCAGAAGGACGGACTCGATTTCGTCGTCTTCGAGATCGTTCCCTTTTATAGCGCAAGTGTACGCCGTCACGTGTTCATTTGGATCCGAAGTCCCGTTGTATTTGGGGATATCCGACATACGGAATTTTTTTGGAATCGGCTTTGGAGCAGCGCAGGACGGGAAAGGTTTTTGTACGAACTTTTTTGAGTCCAAACCTTTCAGCACTGGGGGTGCCCCCGAAATTTGATCTACCCTTGAATTGTA
This sequence comes from Nicotiana obtusifolia, assembly GCA_002018475.1. NCBI lineage: Eukaryota > Viridiplantae > Streptophyta > Magnoliopsida > Solanales > Solanaceae > Nicotiana > Nicotiana obtusifolia. The sequence continues at coordinate 120,880 of MCJB01033869.1, read as the reverse complement.
CGTCTCCACCTTCCTATCGTTGGCCTCGATTCTTTTTTCTCCCGTCTCGACCCGTTTAGTCAGTTCCTCGAGCATTTTCATGATTTCGGAGTTTACTCCCGAACCGCTTTCATCCGGTTGCGCTGCGGTCGGCTCATTTTGTGGAGCTATCCCTCGAGAAGAAATGGCCTCGACTCTGTCTGGTATTTGACCGCGACCCAGTTGAGCTATGGTCGCTTGCTGGGCTTGCAACATGTCAAATATCACTTTGAGGCTAATTTCGTCTCCTCCATTACGTTGAGTTTCTGAATGGTGTTCCCTCCGAACGCTGTTTGATGGGTCTAAGGTCTGATCGGCGTCGACTGCCACCTGAGAGTTGGCATCAATCGGGACTTCGTTTTCGCCTTGGTGGTTAAGCTCGTTGCTGACGGGAAGTGAGTGCGACATGACTATGTTGTAATCTGAAAAACAGAAAGTTCTGCAAAGAGCAAGCGTAAAATAGTGTGTGGCAGAGAATTTGTACCGAATGTTCACTATTATCCTTAGCCCCACGGTGGGCGCCAAACTGTTTACCCTTAAATCCGAGTAACAATTGAATTTGTTCGTAGTGCTAAGGATATATGAATTAATTCAATACAATGTAAAATATAATGACAAGTAATTGAAATATAATAAGTAAAAGAATGATCAACCCGCTGTAGTTGAATGAATTGCTGATAATGAAATGGAACACAAATAAAAGATAATCAGTTCTGACAAGAGATAGCTGAAGTACTTAGTATTTTTGTCTTGTATCTTGTGTGTTACAATGGAGATAAATTCCCCTCTTATAGGTAAAAGAAAAGCCCTACATATGGTAAAAACCTGATTACAAGATAGAATCCCCCCAATTATGGGGTGGAATATTCCTAAAATAATGGTTTAACGTCTATGACGGTTGAGATCATGACTCCCGCCGAGATTCAGGAATCCACGAGATATCCGGTCGAAACTGATCCTTTTACCACGAGATATGCCTTCCTTGACCGGCGTCGATTGCCTTATCTCGGTCGCTCCAGCCCGTATCCGACTTGCTGATCCCGGACTGAAGTGGTCCGGTTTTGCATTGTGCCTGGGCCCGATCCTCCTTACGCGGTCGATTATATCCAACCCAATACACTTCAAAAGATTGATCTTATGTTGTCGGTTTATCATTGGGATTATTTATGCCAACTATAACTTTGTGTTTTTTTTTTTTTTTCCTATTTTTGAAACGTGGATTCTGTTTCGTTGGCAATTGGTTTCTTTACCACTAGCATCAAACTTGACCGTTTTGTGGACACAAGACACTTCCCTTTTAATTATAGTAAATTCCTTGCTCTTTTCAATATCCTTGAGCGCATTTGTGCAAGGTACGCTGCTCACCACAGAGTGATATCATCAAAATGAGTCACATGTTTAGCTTCTGCCACATCTTCCTGCAACCTTATTTATTTTTTAACCTAAAATCTGAGTATTAGATAAATCAATTAAATCTGTATAAACAATCGAGTTAAACCTATGGAATGATTCTTTGCTAGTAAAAAAATAAGCAAAAAGTAATGAAATAGATAGAATAACAAAGTAAAGTTCTTATTGAGTAGTTCTTGGCTTAGAGAAGCTGATGAACAATGCCAACAATTGAAAGAAGAATATTATAGTAAAATCAATATAACAACAGTATGTGAGATTGAATCAGAATCGGGTACAATTGTAGGGAAGAAAAATATTTGCACAAACTAATTGTAACTGTCCCGTAGAATCTCGCACCCACGTTGTATCCATTATCTAAAGGTAACTGTGTATCCCGTCAGTTATGTTACCTGGGGCGTAAATGCAGGAAATGGTTAATGGTGGATCCTAAATATTCCTTGGTCCATTGACTCTGAGATGATATATACCTAGATACTCATGACCTTTCGGGTTTGCTGGTTCGTAGAACATGTCCATCTGCACGTCTTTGACTATTCGGGCTTGAAATGGCCTGATTGGCGGATGATCTCGGGCTGGCTTCTTGATACTCAATCTTCCATCTAACTATTTGCAGATGACCTTGAGCTGACTAGGTAATGCTTGTCATATGCTATCTCTTGCCATGGCCACATGTCAAGCACATATTTTACCAATACAAATAATCCAGCCACTTTTCAGGCAGTTCTCTGGAATAGCACGGGAAATGAAAATGTCTAACACCACTAACTCCGAACCTGAAGCAATGTGCGTCTTCTCTATTTGATGCTCGGGACGCATGGTGGCTTCTAATTGGAAAATGATATTATTGTTGGTTACCGAGGCAATGGTGATTTCTTGTCTATAAGTATGAAACCCTTTTTCTTTATCTTTTACTATGTTTATCTTTCTTAGTTTTTCCTAGTATAGCAACTCTACCATTTCTATGAAACACTCGCCTATTGTTCCTATATTTCTTCAATTTTAAACTTATCTACCTTCAAAATCAGATAACAATTAAATTTATATGCGGTTTTGAAAATACGTGATCTAACTTGATACAAAAATGAGAAATCAGATTAAAATTAAAATTAATGATAAAAGATAAATGCAAACCGCACAAGTTAAGCAATTTTGGCCATTGGAGGTTGATCGCCCTTGGGCCAAAAAATGTTGCAATCGATGTCGGAACGGAGTGATGAGATAATAATAACTAAAAGAACAATATATTGCTTTAGAATTTCCGTTACCAATATTTTTACAAATAATCAAACCCCATTTTATATAAGGTACAATTATGTATAAGGTAAAAAATCTCATGATTTGCTAATTAAGCGTTTCCACTGATACCTGCCGAGATTCCCGCCGTGATGCGCGACCGGTTACGGATATTTTGACCTTCCATTATTTTGGTTCGATGATGTTCTCTCGAGCTTATTTGGGGTCAGGGTTGGTTCCGGGATCATGGGGAAGGATGGACATTCTGACCTCGTGTTCTGGTTCGATGAGACTCGGGGTCGATCTTCAACCCTTCGTGTTTCGAGCCTGATCTATCGTGCAATAGTCGAGCACGATTTCGACCGTATACAGATCGTCCTCTCGTTTTTCGAAGAGTAAATGACGAGAAACGGTATGAGCCTCAGATTCTCACTATACGAGCTTCTGATTCTCACTCTGATAAATGACGAGTAAGTGATAAGAATAGTAGAACGTCTCGTCGGTGCAGTCTTCAAGGCATTAAATGTGTGTCAGTTAACGGTCTGCCGCTTCAAGATGCGATCCGCCGTTTTGAGAAAACTATAAATACCCTTTTCTTTCATTAGAACTTTAACATTCAAATATTTGCACTTGGTGTTTTAAGAAAACTTCATCACTCTCATCTTCAAACCTCTTCCCTTCTGGTTTTCTGAAAGCCTTCATAAGTTATATGCTAATTACACTCCCTTCTTATCAGCGCCTTCTTTTCTCCTCTATTTAGAAGCAATGGCAATGAATTCAAAATTCGTTCCTCAAAAAGAAACTCCCTCTTCCTCGAAACCGATTGAGAACGTTTTGCCTGTTGTTACCGAGGAACCGACATCGGAACTCCTTCTAAAGATGTTCGTCCCTATGGGGTGTCCAAATGGAGCCGATTTCAAGGTTGAGAAAACCTCCTTGGTATCGGGTTGGTGCGAACCGGTCTCGAGATACATATTTTCGGTCACTGATAGTGTTCTCGATAAGGACAAGGAGGACTGCAACCGAGTCGGTAAGCACGTAGTGGTTCCTGCGCCCGAGGAAGCAATCACCACCCATGTGGAGGGTTTTTCATGTTTTTACACTTATCCATTCACGTTGAGCCCTTTGGATCCGGTCATCATCGCCTTTTGTAAAAGGTACGAGCTGACCCTAGACATAAGTCATCCCTCCTTCTGGAGGATAGTCATCCTCCTCTGCTTTCTTATAAAAAAGATCGAGGGGTGCCCCTTCACCATCGATCATCTCATGCGTTTGTACAGTCCCCGATTCTATCGAGGGGGATAATAAAACATGTCCGTCGAGCCAGTAAGGCCCCATTCTCGAGCATCGGCGAGTATTAGCACCAAGGCTGGTTGGGCCGATTTGTTCGAGTGAAGACCTCCGACTTAATCCCAGCCGAGGACATGCCTTTTCCCTTCTTCTTATCGATTTTTTGTGATGCAGCTGTTGCTCGAATGCCGGCTGCAGTTCCTCGACTCAAGAAGTGGGTCGAGGGGATCGTGTCGCAAAAACCCTATTCCGAGCGCGCTCGGCGTGAGCTTTCGAAGGGCCGATGGGAGGCCGGGTCCCATGGTGAGATTTTTTCTTTAAGTTACATTCGACCTTATTTTCACGCCGTCGATTTCTAACTTGTTTTACTTTCCTTTTGTAGGTTTATCAAAAAATGTTGAAATGAGGCCTCCACCCGCTAATGATGATATTTACATCGAGCCCCCTGCTTCGAAGCAAGATAAAGAGAAGAAAAGAAAAAAATCTCTGAGTTCTCCAGGCTTTGAGAAGAAGAGGCCAAAGAAAAGATTGGTGTGTAAGACCAAGGGAAGTGCCAACGGTCGAGCATTGTCCCCGGACTCACTCTATAAATTGAGGGATGAGTCCGAGGAGGAAGAAGAAGACTTTGATCTAGTGGCTAGTATGCCATCACAGCTCAAAGGGCAAGGGGCCTCTACACTAGGGGTAGGCGAAAATGATTTTCATCATGTCGGGGAAGCCGAGGTGGAGGCAGGAGCTGAGGCTTCCCAGTGACGCGAGGAAAGCGCCGCAAGAAGCACTTGGTTTGATAAAGATTGTCAAATCGCCCTCGTTCATAGAGTCAATGTTTAACGAGGCCCAAGTAGCAAAAGAACGTCCCATTGAGGGAGCCCATAGATCGAAAGACCCTTTCCGTGATTTTTTCGATGGTGTGGATTCGACGGCCATGAAGGATGCTATTAGATTTCGCTTTTAGAGATACCGAGGAAGAGCTCACCCTCTAAAACAAGCGGGCCTTCCTCGAGCCCGAAATTGGTGTATCGAATTCCTGCCCCGAGTGCATATCCTGATCGGAAATGCACCATTTTCCTTTTCCCTTCTTGAGGATGCCCGGGTTCTTTCCGCCCCAGTAGGAGTGGCCAGCTATCTTCAGTGCTTGGTGACCAAAGAGGATTAGGACAAAATGAACGAGGTGGAAGTGCCCCGCCTGTTCAACAAAGCTCAACAGGCATTGAATTGGGTAACTTTGGATGTCCCTTTATTATGTACTTAGATTTTGTCGTAAGTAACCATAACATTTTCCTTTGTGCTTGCAGGCCTCGGTACTTCATCATGAGACTTTTCTCCGATACGGGGAAGAGTTCAAACGCCACGAGGCCAAGACTCGAGACCTTATTGAGAAGAAAGACACCTTTAAACTTCTTGGTGAGCAGCTCGAAGGGGAGTTTAAGAGCCTCTGTGTCGAACTGGAGGTTGCTCGGAAGGATCATGCTGACTTGATCGAGCAGGTAAAAGTTTTCGAAGTAAGTGATGATGAATTTGATTCGGTAACTGATGGTGAAAATCCGCAGGTCCAGCAAAAACTCGATCGAATTGATCAACTTCGAATCGAGATGGATGTAATCAAAGCTGAGACCGATGAATGGAGAGGAAAGATGGATCATCCGGCCTTGGAAAAAGAGGCAGTTCGGGAACAACTAACTTCAGCCGAAACCCAGCTAAGAGCGGCAAAGGAAAGGGCCGAGATCCAGGCCAAAAGGGTCGAGGAGCTTCAATCTCGTCTAGGTGCGGTCGTCTCAGATCGAGATAATCTTGCCAAAGAGCTTAAAACGGCCAAGTTGAAAGTCGCCGTGATCAAAGCCGAAGCTGATGAAATGGTGGCCCAGTACAAGGCTGATGCCGAAGCGGCTCAAGACCAAACAAAAAATATAGTCAAGCATATGAAGTGGCAATCCCATTGGCAGGCCCTCGAGAAAGTCCACGCTCGAGGTTTTGACTTATGTGCGGAGATTGAGGATGCCAAGGTGTTTGAATCCGAGGCTAGGAAATTGGCCTATCCCCAAGTGGATGATTTCGAAGGCTCAGTCGGGTCTGAGGAACGAGAAGACCCCGGAAATCCCGATGACAAGGGGTCTCTAGTCATGATTAGGCCGCTTCTATTCATTTTATTCCTTTCTGTACTTAATATTGTGTGTCAAGGCTGCTCGGCCTTTGTAAAAATTTATATCAGGGCTATTCAACTCTTGTAAAAAGACTTTTTGATATATATATGAGGCTTTTTTCCTTTTCACAGCTTTCGAAGTTTTCCTATGCTTTTTTATTTGTATTCACAAAGATCGAAATGCCTTAGCATGAAATAGTTAGGTTGTGTTCGAAGGTTCGAATCTCTAACATTATTTTGTTTTGAGGCATCGTGGGGATTCGGTGTTACCGAAAACTTTTCCCCAAAGTAGTTTAGGTTTATAGTTTGCCGAGGGTAGCCTTTAGAACCAATTAAGAAATTTCAAGGCCTTGTTGTTTTCGTTACGGGCTTCAGACGTCTTCGAGCCATGTTTATGTGGCCGTAGCCTTCATAGTTCTGGTGTTATCCAGTGTTAATATCATTATCTCGAGTTATCCGGGTTTGCCTAAGATGGCAGTCCCAGAGTGGGGGTGGCCTTAGCCTATAAACTTCGGGGGTTGCCTAATAGGTCTTATACCCCCGGGATCTAATAGCTTGGACCGTCCGAGTTTTTTTTTCGGACGGCAGTCCTCGAGTGAGAGAGTGATTATTCAAACTCAGGTTAAGGTGGCCCTTGGGCTCGTTTCCTTTAGGGGATCGGAAGCAGGGAATTCCTTGAGAAATTTTAAGGAAAAAGTTTTAAAAGGCAAGACATTTGCAAGAAAGAGACTTCTCTTTATTCTTGTGCATAATAGTAATGTATATGTACATGCTTTGTGTCAGGTTTCGAGCAGTCTATGTGAGCAAGGTTCATTTGACCGTTTGGACTTTACATTAAATCCTATCGATCGAGGTCCTTCAATCCTGATGTCTCTTTCCATGCTAAAGTCGATATAAGAGGGTAACGCCCCTAGTGTTTGGGGTTGATCGAAGAGAGGCCTCGAATGCTGTTGTGATCATCGTCACCGGTTCATTACCGGCCTTTGATTCTATTTTAGCATGATTTACTTGTTTCCTCGTTAAAACCCTTGCCGTAAAACTCATTTGGGACAAAATCGGTTCAAGGGAAAAAGAGTGCAACGCGTGCTTTTAGACCTAACATCTCGTATCATCCCTTGTTGGCTACCTGCAAGCATTAGTTTAAAATGTATATAAAAGAAAAAATGGGTTCATACCTTAGCAGTAATATTGCTTCAAATGAGTTATATTCCAGTTGTTTTGTAGTTGTTCACCGTTTATCGTTTCGAGCTTGTAGGATTCTTTTCCAGTGATTTCGATGATATGATACGGTCCTTCCCAATTCGGTCCCAACTTTCCCTCGTTCGGGTTTTGGGTGTTCAGTGTGACCTTTCTTAGCGCTAAGTCCTCTACGTTTAAGTATCGAAGGTTGGCCCTTCTATTGTAATATCTCTCGATCTGTTGCTTTTGGGCAGCCAACCGAACAAGGGCGGCTTTGCGCCTTTCATCCAAAAGTTCCAAGCTCATATTCATTGCCTCGTCATTTGATTCCTTTGTTGCATATCAAAATCTGGTACTTGGCTCTCCGACTTCGACCGCTATTAGAGCTTTGGCGCCGTACACCAATGAAAACGTGGTGGCCCTGGTACTGGACTTTGAGGTCGTACGGTATGCCCATAGGACTTTGGGTAGGATTTCCTTGCACCTTCCTTTTGGCGTCGGTTAACCTCTTTTTGAGGTTTTGGAATACGGTTTTGTTGCTCGATTTGGCTTGTCCGTTACCACTAGGGTGATAAGGTGTTGACAGGATCCGTTTGATCTTATGATCCTCGAGAAACTTGGTCACTTTGCTGCAGATAAATTGTTTTCCGTTGTCACATACGATTTCGGATGGCACTCCGAACCGACATATGATGTGGTCCCAAATTAAGTCAATGACCTCCTTTTCCATGACCTTCTCATATGCCTGGGCTTCTACCCACTTAGAAAAATAATCAGTCATAAACAATATAAATTGAGCCTTACCTGGTGCCCACAGGAAGGGGCAAACGATGTCCATTCCCCACTTCATAAACGATTCATGGTGATAAAGCTGAAACAGCTCCCCGGGTTGATGGATCATCGGTGCGTGTCTTTGGTATTCATCACATTTTCGAACAAACTCCTTTGCTTCTTTTTCCATGTCTATTTAATAATAACCGACTATGATTATTTTTCGAATTAGTGATTCGGCGCCTGAATAATTTCCACAGGTACCTTTGTGGATTTCCCTCAAAACATACTCAGTATCACCCGGCCCTAGAAATATTGTAAGTCGGCCATCAAATGTTCTTCTGAACAAGGTTCCATCTTCGGACAGGCTAAATCGGGCACCTTTTTACGCAGGGCCCTCGACTCTTTTGGATCCAAGGGTAGTTTACCGGATTTGAGATATTCTACGTACTTATTCTACCAAACCCAAGTTAGGCTCGTCGAGTTGATCTCAGCGTGGCCTTCTTCCACCACTGATCTCATAAGTTGTACGACTTCTCCCGATTTGAATTTGTCGTCTTCGACCGATGACCCCAAGTTAGCGAGGGCATCAGCCTCGCTGTTTTGATCTCGAGGTACATGTTGCAAAGTCCATTCTTTGAACCGATGTAATGTCACCTGTAATTTGTCCAAGTATCTTTGCATTTGTTCCTCTCTAACCTCGAATGTTCCATTGACTTGGTTTACCATAAGGAGGGAGTCACACTTTTCTTTGATCACTTCCGCCCTCAAGCTCTTGGCTAGTTCAAGGCCTGCAATCATGGCCTCATATTTGGTTTTGTTGTTAGTCAATTTCACTGTCTTAATATTTTATCTAATTACATTACCTGTTGGTGACTTTAATACGATGCCAAGTCTGGACCTTTTTGCGTTCGAGGCGCCGTTCGTGAAGAGGGTCCAGATTCCCAAGGAAGTTCCTGAGTTAATCAAAAACTCTCTTTTGACCTCGGGTATTAGGGCCGGTGTAAAGTTGGCCACAAAGTCTTCCAAAATTTGAGACTTTATCGCGGTCCGAGGTCGATACCCAATATCGTACCCACTTATTTCTATGGCCCATTTGGCCAGTCGGCCCGAGAGTTCGAGCTTATGTATAATATTCCTCAATGGGTAAGTAGTTACGACACATATGAGATGACATTGGAAGTACGGTTTTAGCTTCCTAGAGGCGCTTAACAAAGCGAGCGCCAATTTCTCCAGGTAAGGGTACCTAGTTTCGGCCTCACCTAAGGTTCTACTAACATAGTAAATTGGAAATTGCATACCTTGCTCTTCCCGAATTAGGACTCCACTTACCACTCTCTCTGAGACCGCCAAGTATAAGTATAGTTGTTCGTCCGCCTTCAGTGTGTGAAGCAGGGGCGGGCACGATAAATACCTTTTGAGTTCCTCCAAAGCTTGTTGGCATTCCGGGGTCCACAAAAAGTCGTTCTTCTTCTTCAATAGTGTGAAGAATCGGTGGCTTTTGTCAGATGACCTCGAAATAAATCGCCCGAGGGTGGCAATTCGATCGGTTAATCTTTGCACGGCCTTTACGTTGTCCACGACCGTTATATCTTCGGTCGCTTTGATCTTATAAGGGTTGATGTCAATTCCCCGATTGGATACCATAAATCCGAGGAACTTACCCGACCCTACTCCAAACGCACACTTTTATGGGTTCAGCTTCATGTTGTACTGCTTCAGTATACTGAATGTTTCCTGCAAATGTCTTAAATGGTCCTCTACTGACAGGGACTTAACTAACATGTCATCAATGTAAACCTCCATTGATTTCCTATTCGTTTGCGTACCACCAGCATTTTTTAATCCAAAAGGCATTACGTTATAACAGTATGTTCCATACTTAGTGATGAAGGAAGTTTTTTCTTGATCACTCGGGTCCAGCCGTATTTGGTTGTACCCGGAATAGGCGTCGAGAAAATTGAGGGTCTCGTGGCCGGCCGTGGCATCGATCATACAGTCGATGTTGGGCAAAGGAAAAGAGTCTTTGGGGCATGCTTTATTCAAATCTTTATTGTCTACACACATTCTTAATTTGTTCCCTTTTTTAGGGACTACCACTATGTTTGCTAACCAATCCGGGTATTTGACCTCCCGAATAGACCCTATTTTAAGAAGTTTAGATACCTCATCCTTGATGAAAGCATGCTTGATCTCGGACAGGGGTCTCCTATTTTGTTTAACCGGATGGAACTTCGGGTCCAGGCTCAGCTTGTGAGTGGTTCTCTCCGATGGGATACTTGTCATATCGAGGTGGGACTAAGCGAAACAGTCTTCATTAGTTATAAGAAATTGAATGAATTTTACCTTGAGCTCGAAGCTTAGCCTCGTGCCCAGGTATACCTTTTGTTCGGGCAAGTTTTCTCGCAATATGACTTGTTCCAGTTCCTCGACCGTCAATTAGTGGTGTTGAAATTATCGGGGGCTATAAAAGATCTGGGAATCCCATAATCATCATCCTCAACTTCCCCTTGTTTGTTCGAATCTGCCGAAGATATCAGTGATTGTTATTTTGCCCCATTTTTTGACCATCTGGTTTGGATCCTTCGATGTTGAAACTGTAGATGTCGGTGTCACCTCTTCAATTGCGAACATTTCTTTTGCAGCCGGTTGTTCGCCATAGACCGTTCTAACTCCATCAGGTTTGGAAATTTCAATGCCTGTGCAGCGTTGAAGGCACCTCCCTCATGTTGTGGATCCAGGGCCTTCCGAAAAAAGCGTTGTACCTCATGTCTCCTTCGATTACATAAAACTTAGGTTCCTGTATGGTCCTGCCGGTGTTTACCAGTAATATTATCTCACCCTTAGTGGTTTCACATGCCATGTTGAATCTGTTTAGAACTCGGACTGCATGCACGATTTGGTCTTGTGGACCGAGCTGCTCCACGACCCTCGATCGAATGATGTTGGCCGAGCTACCTGGATCAATTAACACACGTTTAACTCGAATTTTATGTACAAGTATAGATATTACCGGTGCATCATTGTGGGGTTGTACAATCCCTTCAGCGTCCCGGTCGTTGAAAGATAAATTTCCTTCTCGTATGTAGTCTCGAGTTCATTTCTCCCTAGTGATGGATATTTTGGTGCGTTTCAACATCGGCCCCTGAGGGATATCGACCCCACCGATGATCATGTTAGTGACATGTTGAGGTTCTTCTTGTTCTGTCTGTTTGTTGGAATCCTTGTTCCTGAAATGACTTTTGGCTCGGTCGCTCAAGAATTCTCGAAGATGCCCGTTATTGAATAGTCGGGCTACTTCCTCTCTTAGTTGTCGACAATCTTCCGTTCTGTGATCGTGAGTGCCATGATATTTGCAGATCTGGTTAGGATCCCTTTGGGTTGGATCAGATTGTAGAGGCCGAGGATATTTGGTATCTTTGATGTGCCCGATAGCTGATACAATGGCGGCCGCATCAACATTAAATTTGTATTCCGATAGCCTCGGTGCTGCTTTAGGCCCGATGGACCTATCGAAGCTGTTTTTGGTCATGAGTCCCCGGTTGCTCTGGCCTCAGTCATTTCTCCTTTCGTTCTCATGGAGTTCCACCCGGACCCACTGCTTCTTCGATCTCCATTTTATGGCTGATACCGATCCCTACTTGGCCTCGATTCGCGATCGATATCTCTTTTTACTCTATCGAGGGTTCTAACGGCATAGACAGACTCCGAAGGGGCCTCGAGCTAATCATCTTCAACTCTAATTTTTGACTGATACCGGTTATGTACGTCGGCCCATGTAACAACCAGGTATTCTATTAAGTTCTGCTTTAGTTGTTGTGATGCCACCAAGCTCCGAATATTAAGTCCCTGAGTGAAAGCTTGAACAGCCCAATCATCAGCGACCGGTGGCAGATCCATTCGTTCCATTTGAAACAGGGACACGAACTCTTTGAGCATCTCGTCATCCTTTTGTTTAACTTTGAAAATGTCCGATTTCCTACTCTCGACCTTGATGGCACCTGCGTATGCCTTTATGAAACAATTTGCAAGCATAGCAAATGAGTCAATAGAATTGGGAGGTAAATTGTGATACCATATCATAGCTCCCTTCGACAGGGTCTCCCCAAATTTTTTCAGCACAACAGACTCGATCTCATCGTCCTGCAGGTCGTTCCATTTGATAACACATGTATACAAGGTTACATGCTTGTTTGGGTTGGTCGTTCCGTTATACTTAGGCATTTCGAGCATACGGAATTTCTTGGGGATCGGCTTCGGAGCCGAGCTTGGTGGAAAAGATTTTTGCACGAACTTCTTAGAATTCAGGCCCTTAAATACCGGAGGTGCTCCTGGGATTTGGTCTACTATGGAGTTGTAGGTTTCCACCTTTTTTGTCGTTAGCCTCGATCTTCTTCTCCCCTAATTCTATCCGTTTTGTCAGCTCCTCGAGCATCTTTATAATCTCGGGGTTAGCCCCCGATTCATGTTCGTTTGACCTTTCTACGACTGGTTCGTTCCACGAACATTATTTTCAGGGTCGGTACGCAAGTTTGCATCGATAGCCATATGCGAATAAGTGTCAATCGGATCTGCGATCAGAATTCCAAAGGGATCAGCAGGCGTTATATCATTACCCGACGCTATATATTTATTTTCACCTTGGTGACCGAACTCGTTGTCAACATGTAGAGGTACCGATTGAGAGTTTGACATTTTTGTATTATAGTCTGGAATCAAAGACACTTCAAAGAGCAAGTGTAAAGCAATATGTGTTATGGAGATCTGTATCAAATAACCACTATTATCCTTAGCCCCACGGTAGGTGCCAAACTATTTACCCTAAAAATCGGATAACAATTGAATTTATACGCGGTTTTAAGGATACGTGATCTAACTTGATACAAAAATGAGAAATCAGATTAAAATTGAAATAAATGATAAAAGATAAATGCAAACCACACAAGTTAAGTAATTTTGGCCTTGTAGGTTGATCGCCCTTAGGCCAAAATGTGGCAATCGGTGCCAGAACAGAGTGATGATATAATAATAACTAAAAAGAAAAATATATTGCTTTAGAATGTCCATGTAACAATGTTTTTACAACTAATCAAACCCCCTTTTATATAGCAGAGGAATCCTACTTTACGTATAATTCTGTATAAGGTAAAAAATCTCATGATTTGCTAATTAAGCGGTTCCATTGATACGTGCCGAGATTCCCGCCGTAATGCACGGCCGGTTACGGATATTTCGGCCTTCCGTTGCTTTGGGTCGATGATGTCCTCTCGAGTTTATTCGGGGTCAGGGTCGGTTCTGGGATCACGGGCTCAATACTCTCGAGGACGGACATTCTGACCTCGTGTTCTGGTTCGATGAGACTCGGGTCGGATCTTTAACCCTTCGCGTTCCGAGCCCGATGTATCATGCAATAGTCGAGCCCAATTTCGAACGTATACAAAACTCTCTTTTACAAAATTAATCACAGAATGTCAAAATCATGACCTTGACGTGAACTTTTACTCCTCCAAGTTCTACCACTGCTGAAAGATAAGTTTCGATGACCCCCGTGCTTGAAATATTAGAAGTCGATGCGCCGGTGGTTGCTAAGAAGAGGAAAGCCATTGCTAAAAGTCCTTCTGCTAAGAGTAAAAAAGATGATACGAAACCGATAGTATCGAATATTATGCCCTAATAATTGGATTTTAGGACAGATTGCATTGTTCGAGGAAAAACTGAAAAACGAACTAGTGACTGAAATAGTCTAGTGGATGAATATGTCTCTGTGATCCGATCGAAGCACCAACTCATTTTTCAGGAGGAATGTAAGTGAAAATACGATATACATATCTACCCAGCCCAGGAAGATGAGCGTATCACTTCTTATCGACCTCGTCACACTTTTATGTATACGTACCCGTTTACCCCGAATTCGAGCCTTCGATCAATTCTGTCATTGAAGACATGCGCAAAAAATACAAGATATGTCTAGCCCAGGTAGGATCTCAGGTATGGAGAGTTTTTGCGCGTCTCCAATATCTAGCTTCCGAAGTTAAAGAAAACTTCACTCTCCACCATCTTCTATATCTCTACTCTCTCAGGCTTTATGGAGGAGGTGTATTTACTTTGGTTGCTCCGGGTAACAGAGCTATTATCTCCAGCATTGATGATGACTACGATTAGGAGGGATGGGTACAAAAGGTTTGTGATCATGTCTATCAGGAGTTAGTTCATCCGGACAATCTTTATTTTTCCGAAGTGTGGAACACCAACTATAAGTGTTATACTTTTGCTTAAGATCCCCTTTCTTATATCCCTTTACATTGTTAACTATTCCTTTTGAAGTGTAGCTACTATGGAGACTTTCCAGGGAATCAATAACATTAAGAAATGGGTTGGTAAAATTCTGAATGCTTCCTTCAAAGAAACAAGTCTTGGAAGGCTATCTCCATGAAGATGAGATAGAGCGGCAAGCATCATGGTAATACTTCACTACTTGGAGCATGTTATTTCATTTTTTCCCGACCTCTTAATTAAATGTTTTTCACGTTTACAGGCTTTTGGGTGAAGAAACAACAATCCTATGGCTGAATTCAATTAGTCTTCCTAACTCTGATGAGGCTTAACAAATAATCAGGGAGTTGTCTACTCTTAAACTACAAGAAGATGGTTCGTCTAGCTCGCTCCGGTCAAGGGCCCTGCTAGCTCTTCCGAGAAAACGAAGAGAACTACAAGAAAGAAGACGGAGAAAGCTGAGGAAGGTCAGAGCAGTCCTCAGGCCAATCCCTAGACTGCTGAACATCGTCTCTGGGATGAACCAGAAAATAGTGCCACTGTCATAGTGGAAAAATGATGATGAATGTAGAGTCCCGATTAATAAACATGTTCTAGGTGAGACGACGATTCTGAAACCAAATGACGAGGATACGTTCCGGGAAGGGTGTCTTGCAATTCTGTACTCGTCACTCCAGTTACTAATCGAAGGTTTTGCCCTCTAATCTTTGAGGAGGCAGTGCTATTCAGGTGCAAGAGGTAGAGCCAGAACTGTTGGCTCCTCGGAATAAGAGGATAATATTGACGATCAATTTTGGCCCTTCCTTTTTTAAAATTAAAATTTTACGCTTATCGATCATCAAAATATAATAATGTATTTTAAAATTATTGGTATCTAATTTTCTCAAAATAAATAAATAAATAATATAATAAGTAAAATATAGTATTAATAATAGTTATTAATTATATGCCAATAATTATAATAATAATTTAGCCTTAAATAATTACAATCATACCACCTCTATTACTTTAATTAATCAAACAATTATCTTTCATAATTTAATACATAAGTGTTTAATTATTTTTATTTTCTACCTATTTGGATAATATAAATCAACTTATAATATTTAATTAATAATACATCTGTTAATTACACTTTATTATTTTTATTGGTATTAAGTATTTAATTATATTTATTTTCTACCTATTTGGATAATATAAATTTGCTTATAATATTTAATTAATAATGTATCCGTTAATTATAATTTATTATGTTTTATTGGTATTAATTAATCTAATTATAAAAGAGGGTTTAAGATCTAAAATAGCTACAATTGCAATTGATGAGTTTTAATTAAAACGGCCATGAAATTAATTTCAATTTCAGCTCAATACTCAACCAATTTGGCCCAAAATACTAGCCCAAAATACCCCTGACCTGGTCAAGCCCACATTACCCTGTCTCCTTTGGCAATCCACATCATCCCTTCTCTACAAATCCCATTCTGCCATGTGACCCATCCAAAATCCCTCACAAAACAAACACAATTAATCAGGTTCGTTGATCAAATCTATCAACACCCACATTATTCATGTTTTTACACTTATTTTTAAAAAAAATTTCCTTCGATCCTTATCTCTACCGTTGGATCAAAGTGATCCAACGACTTAGTCCGTCCCCATAATTATTTTTTCTTTTATTTTATAGGCTAAAAATCTAAGCCGTTGATCTAATTGATCCGATGGCCCAGGATCACTCTCCCGTTTGAAACTCCCAATCATAGAGACACTCTCTCACTCACTAGCCGCCCTTTTCCCCTTTTTTCTCTCATCCTCTTCAACGTATCACCCCTGCAACCTTTGAAACCTTGCACAAGAATGTGCAAGCTCACTAAAAGAGGATTGTAACTCCATTATTCTCCCCAATAAGCCGAGAATCTAGCCGGATATTTTCCCTTTCTATCACCTATTATTAAGGTTGCGTACATCTTACCCTCCTCAAATCCCACTTGTGAGAAATTACTCCGCTTATTATTGCTGTTGCTATTGCTATCACCTATTATTAAATCTCAAAACCGGAAACCCTACACCCGAACATGAAAGTCCGAATCTCATGTAAGTGTCATGCATATGGAATTGTTCTGAGATTGAGTCTAAGCTTTGAAACTTCTTAAAACCCTTTTTAAGAACTTAATGTGATGATATATTCTTACATCATGTATCCTAACAGGGATTACTTACTAAAGATGGCTTAAAAATAAAGTATGTGTTAGTACCTTGATTGTCTATCCTATTTTATCTAAGTGATCATTTCAAATTTTAAATGATTGTCTTGATGACAAATCTGGTATTGCACTCCCTAAATTGTTTGTGCTTACTCGACTGATTTCCTTAAACATGTCATGCTTGTTGGGCCTTAGGCCTTTTGTGTTGAGAGGAGCATATTTGTGGCTGCTGATTAATTTCTCCCAACCAATTTGTTTGTTCAAAATGCTAAGTCAAGGTTTTGTGTTTAAACCTCTATGGACGAATGAGGTTCAATAATTAAGGGTACTTGGCGTGGGCTTAATTTTACTGTCAAGGGACCCCTCCCTGGTACAAGCACTGTTCGGGATCCAAGAGACCCTTTGTGAACTCTAAAGTATCAAGGATGCATAGGGGGACCTTGTCAGTGAATATGGTTCACTCTAAGCCGATAGTTATTAATCTTGATTAATCTTAGAGGATTATCACAAATGAAATTTGGCTCGCTAAGTTTACTTTACATGATGCTTATGTTTATTGTTATTGTTTTCCAACATACTCCTTATCTGCACATGCTAATCGATTTTCCTATATTCTTTTTCATGAGCACTTGGCCTGGTGAGTTCATTATGAACTCAGGCCCAAGTTAAAGTAATTAAGCTGCCTCCCTTATTGTCCGTTGAAGTCTGCTAGTGCTTGAATTTAGTTGGGCCTGACTAATTGTCAGCCCAACACAAGAGTCCAGTCCTTTCCCCTACATTATTGCTATCGATAGCCTATTTTCTATATATGCTATATTGTGAAGCTAACATTAATATTATATTATTCTTTGTTTCGCTGTGATTGTTTAGGAAAAATACTGTAGGGTGATTAGATCTAGTAAGGCAAAAAGATAATCATGATTGAGATGATCACTCACTTTAGTAGGCCTAATAATTTCTGAGATCTTAGCACGTTTTAACTATTTGTTTATCAACTAATTTTCTTTCGTTTACTTGCTCTTCCCTCACGAGTTTTCATCTATTTAGGCATTTTCAGAACTCAAACGATTTAGGAAAAATAATTTTTTTTCGGAAAGTCTTAAGACGGATTACTTAGGCGAACTCGACATCTAATTATTTTTTGACAGAAAAGCAATTGTGCAATACAAGGCCAGACTCGGATTTTACAAGAGATGAATAAATGGCTTTTGGAAAATGTTTTGATTTATACCAAACAGTCTTCAAATGAAACAGACAAGGTATATTTATTTCGAAGCATATAAGATGTTAACATAGACTCATTTTTTAAACAATCCCTTATTTTTACAAATCATACAACACAACTTTGAAGCAAATATTGTCATTTCTAAAGTTATAACTCTTTCTCAAAATAATTTTTTGATAGGAATTAAAATATTTTTTCACTTAGTTAAGGCCTTCAAATAGACCCATTTAGTAACTTTAAAAACTAATTGACTAGGATATAAATAATTCTCTCCCCACATCTAGCCTAAGTTTAAGAAATTAATTTATGTAGAGTTTAAGGAATGCCTAACACTTTCCCCTTAGAATAACTAGAACCCTGTTTACACTAAAAATCGGATAACAATTGAATTTATACGTGGTTTTAAAGATACGTGACCTAATTTGATACAAATGACCAGTAATACAATTGAAGTTAAAATTAAGTAATAAATGAAAAGAATGCTAACTACCCAAGCTAGACAATGTTGATCGTTGGTTGATCCTTCTTGGGCGGGGATTGATTATAATAGAAATTGGAACAAGATAATGAAATAATGATTCAAGAAAACAATCTATAGCTGTCTTTATCGATGATTGGAAAAGTGCCCTCATAAATAATTAACCCCCCCTCTCCTTTATAGAGTAGGGGGATCCTACATTTGGTACAATTCCATATAAGGCAAAAATCTCCTGATTTGCTAATTATGCGATTCTATTGATTTGTGCAGAGATTCCCGCCACGATGTTCGTTTTCATTATGGATATTCTGGCTTTCCGTTATTTAGGTTGGTAATCTTCCCTTGGGCATTTTTGGAGTCGGGATCGATTTCGGATCACGGGCTAGGTGTTCTCAAGGTCGAACATTCTGGCCTCGTGTTCCGCTTCGATGAAACTCGGGGTCAATCTTCAACCCTACGCATTCTGAACTCGACCTATCGTGCAATAGTCAATCCCGATTTTGACCATATAGAGTCGAGCCCGATTTTGACCATATACAGTTGGGCCTGACTTCGCCCGTATACAGATAGTCCCCTTGTTTTTCGGAGAGTAACGACGAGAAACGAGATGAGCCTCAGATTCTCACCATACGAGTTTTCGATTCTCACTCTGATTAGTGACGATAGACTCATGACGTCCTGTCAGAAAAGCCCTTTAAAGCATTAAATGTGTGTCAGTTGATGTTCTGCCGCTTCGGGATGCCACCCGCCGTTTTGAAAGACTATAATTACCCTCATTCATTCTTTATATTCAAACATTCGAGCTCTTTTATAAAAACTTTAGTATTCTTATCTTCAAGACCTTCTGCCTTCTGGTTTTCTGAAAATATTTAACAAGCTATCAACGGATTATATCTCCTTCATATCAGCATCTTTTTCTTTTTTTTCTCTATTCCAAAATAATGGCAAAGACTTCAAAATCCGTTCCTCAAAGAAAAACTCCCTCTTCTTCTCAACCTGCTAAGAACGTTTCGCCGTCGTCACCAAGGAACCTTTACCGGAACCCTTTCTAAAGGCATTTATACCCACGGGGTGCTCAACCGGAGCCGATTTCAAGGTTGAAAAAACTTCGTCAACACCGGGACGGTGCGAACCGGTCATGTCGGGTTCGAAATGAGTAGGGTTGAAGATCAACCCCGAGTTTCATTGAAGCGGAACACAAGGCCAGAATGTCCTATCTCGAGAACATCAAGCCCGTGATCTGAAATCGACCCCGACTCCGAAAATGCCCGAGGGAAGATCATTCGAACCTAAATAATGAAAAGCAAGAATATCCGTAATGAGACGAACATCGCGGCAGTAATCTCGGCACAAATCAATGGAACCGCTTAATTAGCGAACCAGGAGATTTTTTTACCTTATATGGAGTTCTATCAAATGTAGGATCCCCCTACTATATAAAGGAGGGGTTTAATTGTTTGTGAGGGCACTTTTCCAATCATCGATAAAGACAGCTATAGATTGTTTTCTTGAATCATTATTTCATTATCTTGTTCCAATTTCTATTAATCAATCCCTGCCCAAGAAGGATCAACAAAGGATCAGTAGTGTCTAGCTTGGGTGGTTTGCATTCTTTTCATTTATTACATAATTTTAACTTCAATTGAATTACTCATCATTTGTACCAAATTAGGTTATGTACCCTTAAAACCACGTAAAACTTCAATTGTTATCCGACTTTTAGGGAACAGTTTGGCGCCCACCATGGGGCTAAGGATAATAGTGGATATTTGATACAAATTTCCATAACACACATTGCTTCACACTTGCTCTTTGAAGTGTCTTTGATTCCAGCTATAATACAAAAATGTCAAACTCTCAATCGGCACCTCTGCACGTTGATAACGAGTTTGATCACCAAGGCGAAAATAATAACGTAGTGCCCGGTGACGAAATTCCGATCGATGCTAATTCACATGTGGCGGTCGATGCAAATCAGCCTACTGACCCCTCAAATAACATTCATAGGGGAGTTCGATCAGTAATGCAAAATCCAAAGAACGGTGAATGGTACGGGATCAGCCTCCGGATGATCTTCGAAATGTTACAAGTCCCAACAGGCGGCGATAGATCAGTTACAAAATTGAAGCCAAATCTAGAACAGGATTGAGCCCGGCCCCTCCCGAGAAATTACCCGCAAGGATGGATCGGCCATAGGAAGGACGAATGAATGTGAATTGGGGGCAAACCTCGGAATTATGAAGATGCTCGAAGAAACGATAAAACGAATAGAATCTGGGGGAAGAAGAACGAGGCAAATGACAAGAAGGTGGAAACCTACAACTCCAGGGTAGATCAAATCCCAGGGGCACCCCCGGTGTTAAAAGTCCTAGATTCCAAGAAGTTCGTGCAAAAACCTTTTCCACCGAGCGCGGCTCTGAAACCGATCCCTAAAAAATTCCATATGCTCGAAATTCCCAAATATAAAGGAAAGACCGACCCGAACAAGTATGTAACTGCGTATACATGTGCTATTAAAGGGAACGACCTGGAGGATGATGAGATCGAATCTGTTCTGTTGAAAATATTTGGGGAGACCCTGTCAAAGGGAGCCATGACATGGTATCACAACAGACCTCCTAATTCTATTGAATCATTTCCTATGATTGCAGATTGTTTTGTGAAGGCACACACAGGTGCCATCAAGGTCGAAACACGAAAGTCGGAGCTTTTCAAAGTCAGGAAGAAGAGGTCCGATTTTCGCGTTTTGACCTTGATGGCACCTGTGTGTGCCTTCATAAAAGAATTTGCAAGCATAGCAAATGACTCAATAGAATTAGGAGGTAAGTTGTGATACCATATCATGGCTCCCTTTGACAAGGTCTCCCTAAATTTTTTCAACAGAACGGATTCGATCTTATCATCCTCCAGGTTGTTCCCTTTGATAGCACATGTATACGCGGTTACATGCTTGTTCGGGTCGGTCTTTCCGTTATATTTGGAGATTTCGGGCATATTGAATTTTTTGGGTATTGGTTTCAGAGCCGCGCTCGGTGGAAAAGGTTTTTGCACGAACTTCTTGGAATCTAGCCCTTTTAACACCGGGGGTGCCCCTGGGATTTGATCTACCCTAGAGTTGTAGTTTTCCACCTTCTTGTCATTTGTCTCGTTTTTCTTCCCCCAGATTCTATTCGTTTTATCAGTTCTTCGAGAATCTTCATAATTCCGGGGTTTGCCCCCGATTCACATCCATTCGACCTTCCTGCGGCCGATCCATCCTTGCGGGTAATTTCCCTGGAGGGGCCGAGCTCAATCCTGTTCGAGATTTGGCTTCAATTTTGTAACTGATCTACGCCGCCTGTTGGGACTTGTAACATTTTGAAGATCATCCGGAGGCTGATCCCGTCCCATTCAACATTTTTGGGATTTTGCATTACTGAGACTCCCCTATGAATGCTATTTGAGGGGTCAGTACGCTGATCTGCATCAACTGCCACATGTGAATTAGCATCAATCGGAATTTCGTCACCCGGCGCTACGTTATTATTTTCGCCTTGGTGATCAAAATCGTTATCAACGTGTAGAGGTGCCGATTGAGAGTTTGACATTTCTGTATTATAGCCTGGAATCAAAGACACTTCAAAGAGCAAGTGTGAAGCAATGTGTGTTATGGAAATTTATATCAAATATCCACTATTATCCTTAGCCCCACGGTGGGCGCCAAACTGTTTACCCTAAAAATCGGATAACAATTGTATTTATACGTGGTTTTAAGGGTACGTGACCTAATTTGATACAAATGACAACTAATACAATTGAAGTTAAAATTAAGTAATAAATGAAAAAAATGCAAACCACCCAAGCTAGACACTGTTGATCCTTGGTTGATCCTTCTTGGGCAGGGATTGACTAATAGAAATTTGAACAAGATAATAAAATAATGATTCAAGAAAAAAATCTATAGCTGTCTTTATCGATGAGTGGGAAAGTGTCCTCACAAAAAATTAAACCCCTCATTTATATAGTAGGGGGATCCTATATTTGGTACAACTCCATATAAGGTAAAAAATCTCTTGATTTGTTAATTAAGCGGTTCCATTGATTTGTGCCGAGATTCCTGCCGCGATGTTCGTCTCACTACGGATATTCTGGCTGTTCGTTATTTATGTTCGAATGATCTTTCCTCGGGCATTTTCGGAGTCGGGATCGATTTCGGATCATGGGCTCGGTGTTCTCGAGGTCAGACATTATTGCCTCGTGTTCCGCTTCGATGAAACTCGGGGTCGATCTTCAACCCTACGCATTCCGAACCCGACATGACCGGTTCGCATTGACCCTGTGTTGAGGAAGATTTTTCAACCCTGAAATCAGCTCCGGTTGAGCACTCTGTGGGAATAAACGTCTTTAGAGGGGGTTCCGGTGTAGGTTCCTCGGTGACGACAGGCGAAACGTTCTCAGCAGGTTGAGAAGAAGAGGGAATTTTTCTTTGAGGAATGGATTTTGAAGTCTTTGCCATTATTTTTGAATAGAGGAAGAAAGAAAAAGATACTGATACGAAGGAGATATAATCCATAGGTAGCTTGTGAAGTATTTTCAGAAAACCAGAAGGCAGGAGGTCTTGAAGATAAGAATGATAAAGTTTTTATAAAAGAGCACGAACATTTGAATACAAAGAATGAATGAGGGTAATTATAGTCCTTCAAAACGGTGGGTCGCATCTCGAAGTGGAAGAACATCAATTGACACACATTTAATGCTTTAAAGGGCTTTTTTGATAGGACGTCATGAGTCTATCGTCACTTATCATAGTGAGAATCAGAAGCCGGTATGGTGAGAATCTGAAGCTCATGTCGTTTCTCGTCGTTAGTCTCCGAAAAACGAGGGGACTATCTGTATACAGTTGAAGTCGGGCCCAACTGTATATGATCAAAATCGGGATCGACTATTGCATGCTAGGTTGGTTTCGGAATGCGTAGGGTTGAAGATCGACCTCGAGTTTCATCGAAGCGAAACACAAGGCCAGAATGTCCGACCTCGAGAATACCTAGCTCGTGATCCGAAATCGATCCCGACTCCGAAAATGCCCGAGGGAAGATCACTAAACCTAAATAACGGAAAGCTAGAATATCCGTAATGAGACGAATATCGCGGTGGGAATCTCAGCACAAATTAATGGAACCGCTCAACTAGCAAATCAGGAGACTTTTTACCTTATATGGAGTTGTACCAAATGTAGGATCCCCCTACATAAGAGGGGGGGGGGGGGG